>JASANF010012160.1:0-22716 GCA_030248245.1 Trissonchulus sp. WLG1_4 | reverse complement strand
TGCTCTAAAAATAAGCAAAAAAGCTGAAGAATTGCGAAAAATACCGGAATATGAATCGCGAAAACTACTGGAATATTTTACGCATTTGTGAACATCAATATTTTCCTTAGTCACCCTGTTATTATGATGCTCAGTATATGCACTACGATTTTTTTAGATAGGGACCTAAAGCCCATTTTAAATTTGACGATTTCTGAACATTTTCTATCAAATGTTTTTGTATCAAATTTGGTATCTTTCCACACTTACTCACTCATAGCTTTTTCTATCCGATGTTAAATCCGTTGTGTACTGCACATTTTACACATGCTAGATTTTGCAGAGAACTTGCTGTTATTGTTTTAGCTGAAACCTTACGTTTCCTTCCAGACTGACGTCAACGAGGAGCACTATGACCGCCAACCCCTCACTGCCCAGAAGCTGTTTGACGTCAATTATGCGGAAGAAGTGAAAGCAAAAAGTCGTGATGGATTTTACTCTCAAGAAAAGACCTCGTGCTTAGTGGATTATACCCCCAGGGTACCGACTGAATGATGATAGCTGATGATGATATTTTGCTCTCTTTGCAGCAAAGCTTTACATGTGTGGGCGTGTGTGTGCGTTTTTGAAAATACTCAAATGTTTACTCAGGTTTGGATTTAGGCTTAGGCTTAGGTAGTATCAGAGTTAGTATTAAGCTTAGTTTTGGGTTAAACTCAAGTATTAAGCTTAGTTTTGGGGTAAACTCAATTTTTAAATTTTGGATGTTGTACATATGTTTATGTGCATAGTCTTGCTGTAACTAAAGCTACGTGATGAAATGATAGGTATTATGAACGAAAATAATTTGATGAGTCAAGAACAGAAAAATACTGTTGTCCTATTTTTTTCGTATAATGCAACGAAAGCTCTTGCTACCAGTTTATCGATGAGTATGACTGCGACATTAATATTCTTGTGCGACATTAATATTCTTTAATATTCTTGATTTAAATTTTATTTTTTTGCTCGTTGTGTACAGAACATTATTTTTCAATTAATTATTCCAGTTTGCGATAACTTAGTTTATTTTTTTGCCAAAAACCAGATTTTTTACGCTTTTTATAATCGTCATTAAATAACGTTTTGTTTAATAATAAAACATTTCAAAGATTTATCGGATTTAATTAAGTTGAGCTTTTATGAATTTGCTTATTTTTGCGAATCGCTTCGAAGTGTAAAACTTTAAATAAGTGTTTTAAACTTCTTGCATATCATTGTTTTGAAAAAGGGACTTCACATCCACTTTGCGATGGCTTTACCGTCAATTCAGATTTTAGACTTATAGCCTTGTCATGACCATTTACCCGGCAAAGTTATGAACAAGCTCTTCTGCTGAGTGAGAAGCGAGGCCTGAGTGTCAATATTCCAGAGGGAATATTAAACGCGGCCTCCAATCACAGGATTAGAAATCCAAAGTTCTAACCATTACACTATGAGGCCACTGGAACTTATTAGTTAAGTTTGACTGACGTAAGTTCGTCGTCAAGTGGAAAAGAATTAGGAACTATCTTAGACAAAAAGTGTTCGGACTGTATATTTGATATGCATTATTCAATAGTGTTAATATTTGGTACAAATTCAATTCAGTTGAATCTGTATTCATTTTTAAACGTACAAAAATACTAGTGTTGCATGTTTGCACGGCATTTCTCACTTTTCGCTCATCACTGGGAATTTGTTGGTTTAATTCAAGTCAGTATGAATTGCGGAAATTCTAGCAGCGAAGACTTCAGCTCTGTTGATGTTTGTGCATTGCATGGCAGATCACCGAGGTACCAGCACTTCTAGTGTTAAATAACACTGTTCTACCACCCAGATTAACTTAAGAATCTGAGATTCCGAATATAGTGTATACGCGGCCCCTGGGGGGGTGGGGGTGCGTAAAAAATACCGCCATCAATAGTGTATAAGTTCAGATGGTGCCTGATGGTGTTATTCTTTTTCGCAATTTGCCGAGTAAACGAACATCGGCTGTAATGTATGAATTGACGCTTGGGCATATAATTGACTAGTTGAAAAGATCAAGGTTGTTATGTTTATTATATATATTGCTTGTTGTTTACTATCAAATAATAATAAAATCTTTTTGTCCAACGCTTTTGATGTTGTTCTTGTAAATTGTAAACAAGGTCTTGTTAGGAATAGGGTAGGAGTAGGACTTACAATTTAGTCAGGGACAGGGTTAAACATTCTAATTACTATGTTGTGGTGATAATAACAACATCGTTCTGCGTCGAAACGTTCAGGAAAGGAGTAGCTGCTGTCTGCTATTTTTGAAGAACAGACATTTAATATAATGTACCTAAGATGATCAAACGCAAAGCAGATGATCAAAGCAGATTTACCTACTACATTACCGTATCACTACGAGCTTAAAAACACGAGGGGCTTCATTGTTTCGTGAAGGTCTAGAGAGTCCAGACTAGTGTTCGGATCGGTTCCGAATTTTCAAATCGGTTCCGGTTCCGGTTCTAGCCGGCAAAATCGGTTCCGGTTCCAAATCGGTTCCGGTTCCACCCTATCGGTTCCGGTTCCGGTTCCATTAGCTATTTTTAAAGTATAGTTACTAGACACATTTTTTTCCTTTCAATGCGGTTTATAGTTTTCGTGTTTATTTGAGTGCTGTTAATAGTCATCACACTTGTCTCACTTCTAAAGCTTCATATGCTGGTATAAAGCTTTGACATCTAATATCATTGATGATGAATGCACTTGGTTTTACAATTTTTGTGTTTGCCGCATCGAATGAGCGGCATTGAAAGTGAAGCTGCAGCTGAAAAAAAATTATGGGTCCACAAGCTAACTTCACCAAAATTTTTGACATTAGGGATAGGGACCGTACAAAATTTTTTGAAAATAAAATTTCCACCAAGATAAAAAAGGTAAAACGCTGTGCGGTTGTTTCCAGAAAAAACATCAAACCGAATGATTTTTTAATTAATGTACATATATATTCAGTGGCGGATCCAGGATAAAATTTTGGAACGGGGGCGGCGAATTGTTTTCAAAATTTTTAGTGAACCTTCACGACGAAAAATTTGTTTGGTTGTATTTAAGAAACAGCTTAAGCCAGTAAAAAAACTCGGGCGGAAAATGGCTTTTTAATTTTTTGAGACCTGTGAAAATGCACTAATCTGCAATTTTAACCAAAAACTGCTCTAATTAACATATTTCGTTCAAAACCAATGCTAATTTTTTTACCCGAGACGCATGGAAAAAGATACTGGATCTCAAGGCAACAAAAATTACACAAGCGACAAGCCTCGAGCTTCGAGTTTCGGGAAGCTAGCAAATCTGGACAGTTTACGAAGTTTATTGACGTTACAGACCACGAATTCACTAAAAATTAATATTTGCACCTGTAAAATAGCTAAAACAAATTAGTGTTTGTGACCGGCCGCGAAAGCCGCCGGCCGGCGAAGAACGGAGCCGAAGCGGCCGAATTTTAGGATAAAACCAGTCCAGAGTGTCATTTTGGCATAAACTTAGCCTGCCAGATTGTTAAGCCGGCCTAATTTTGTTAGTCGGTTGAATCTGGCTGGCCGGCCGGTGTGTTTTACTGGCCGGCCGGCCGGCCGATTTCGACCGGCCGGCTGATTTTAGCCGGCCGGCCGGCGCCGGCTTGAGCCGGCCGGCGACCATCAGCCCGGCAGGCGGCCGGCCGGCCGGCCGAAAATTACGGCCTGTCACAAACACAAAAACAATACACTACACAGTGTATGTTAAACTAGTGTATGTACACAATACACCCATGTTCACATGATATCATGAAAGATAAACCCACCCACAAGAGTTGCAGGGATCTAATGTCGGCCGACCCTATGAAATAATTTACTATAGATCTTTTGTTTTGGGCCGATTTTGGTCAATTGGAGACGTATCGAAAGTTTTAGCAGTCGCAATTGAAAACAAAAGGGGTTCCTCACATTTGACAAGAGTGGTACACAAGTAAATGCAGCATAAGGCTCGTGTACACATGCGTAGCTTTAATGAAAGATAATAGGTAGCCAGAAATAGAAAGTTGCAGGGATCTGAGGACGGCAGCCCCCAAGAAAAATTCGGAGAAAATTTTGATTTTTAAGCCGAATTTTGTGAATTGAAGACGTATCAGAAATTTTTTTTTGAAGACCAAAAAATCAAAGATGGGCCCGTAAGAACGGTTAGCTAAATTTGAGCAAAATTTCAATTTTGGTGAGCAAAACTTTAAAATCGTGAGCATTTGCCCCGTATTTTGCACAAAAAAATCCTGTAACACAAGGACGTAACTCATACCTATATGTTGATACACATTGATACGCTTTCATAATGAGAAAAGTAAGGAATACTACGCCAAAAAGTTCCATGGGCGTGTTACGGCAGCCTACAGAAAAAATGTGGAGAAAATTTTAAATTTTAGGCCCAATTTAGTCCATTGGAGAGTATCAAAAATATAAACTAACGTTCACTGTCGAGCAAAAAATTTTGTTTTCACAGAAACCTGAAAACTGCTATCGGTTCCGAAATTGCATCGGTTCCGGTTCCGGTTCCGGTTCCGGTTCCGGTTCCGGTTCCGGTTCTAGTCGGTTCCAGTGGAACCGATCCGAACACTAGTCCAGACGAAGGCTTTATGCATGGCGGGGGTTTTTTAGTTTTTCACCAAGTTGCTTGCCAGGTGTAAGTTAAAATATTTACCTGCGCTAATGAAATTGAACGCGAGAGGATGCCCCAATTAAAAAAAAGAAAGAAACGGAGGCGCCGGGAATCGAATCCGGGCCGGTCGCGCCAATGTCGAGAATAAGTAAACCAGGGGGCAGGGGCTTTATTTAAGACAGGGTTTTGTTCGAGGTAATACACTATAAATACAGTATATACTATATACTTTATGTATCAAAAACAATTAGTATTGCATAGACTAGCACTGGCTTACAATATTCACTACAAAGAGCATAGAACAACTCAAAAAAAGAGAGCTGCTCCCGTTTAATTCTAAAGCCTGGTTCATACTTGTCCTTATCTTTATCGTTTTGTACCTAAGCGATTTCAGAAAACCAGCTTAACCAAATATACCAGTTTTTTGCACGTCGACACTACGACAGTTGAAGTCACTCCTAGACCGTATACAAATAATTGGCTCAAACGCAGTTGTCTATTTTTCACAACAAATGACCACAGTTTGTCCTTGTCTCTGTCCCAGGTCCCTGTGTTCTAAGGACAAGCATGAACCGGGCTTGAAGATTTATTCCTGCGGTTTTATATTTTACTATTTTCTCGTTAATTTAATGCTTAACACAGCACACATAATTTAATAAGCATAAGCAGGCACACATAATGTAATCACCATAACGTTAGATATAAGTTGCAAATATTGTAAGATCGTGTTTCGTCTTCGAGATTACCTATCCACTATCCAGTAACAAATAGTTAGGTGCAGAAAATTAAATTAATAAAACGTGTCACAATCTAAGAACCAGCCAACGTGAGCGCGAGTATATGAAGTATCATCTGACTGAGCCATAGGAACAACGACAGTCAGTATATTAGTAGTTGCCCAAGCAAGACTCGTAGGTTGGAATCATGTATTTGATATTGATGAAAGCGTTTGGACCACCATGCCGTTCTAAATCCTTCAAAACTTCTAACACCATCGGCTCTAGATTTAACTGTCGGCCTTGTGATGCGCTTTTTTGTTCCAGTTTGGAAATAGCCACAGATCTCAACGGATTCAAGAGTTGACGATAGTATGGAATCAAATCTTCCCCGACTCCTCGGAATTCTTTAGCTAATCGTTGCAAAACTCGAATCGTAGCCACAACGGTGTCAGGATTTCCGCTGTTTAGTGCAACTCTGAGGGGTGGAATCATGTATGGAAGCGCTGAGGCTACCTGATCATTGGTTGCGTGGTCCAGCAATTCGGAAAGCCCTAAAAACGAACAAAAATGAGGGGTGTTTTATTTGTATCAGTAATTGTATGTAATGCATCAGTTATCAGCAGCAGTTTAAGGTTTTTGTTCACAACACTGCTTCAAAACGGTAAGAATAGTTAATCATTATTTACATTACCTTGTTGAGCCAGAAATTTATAAGGATGTTGCGTTTCGATTAATCCATCTGCAAATAGTGGCAATAAATGATCGTAATCAACATCAGCTAGCGGGGTGTACCAAACCACGCTGTGACCAGAAAATTCATGCCCCAGACGAATGGGTAGGCAAGACTGATCATATAGTTTTCGGAACCGCGAAATAGATTTTCCACGGTGTTTCTGGAATTCATCAGGATTTGGTGATGCTGTAATAGTGTTTTTTTGAAAGGCCTGTACGGTAAAACCTGGCACTACTCTTTTCTTATGAGGTTCAGGTTTAGACATAGATACACTCATGGTTACCTTTAGAAAGAACCAAACACCGTGTTACCCTGTTTGTAACATAAGACAAGAAAATATTCCTTAAATCAATCTTGGCATAGCTAGGTTTGACATGGTCACTATGGAAACAATATATTTACCATAAATAATAACCATATCGTGCATTTTTAAACTCTTAAATATTTGTTTCTGTTACTTCACTTATGATTAATTTTTTTGCTCTTGGGCGCATGTTTTTGCTCAAAAATCAACTACTTCAAAATTATATAACACTGATATTTTACTGAAAACAGCAGCCATCAAGCTTAGTAGCTGGCTTGATATGACGAACGTCTAAGGACAGCCCTTGTCACCCAACTTGAAATGACTATAACTTCGTAAAGACTTGGTCGATTGTGATAATTTTACATTCATCGTGTTCAGGGAGTCAGAGTTTGTTATGCTAGCGTTATCTTTTCTACTAAATACTCGTATTTTTGCGGAAAAAATAGCTGTCTGCCTTTTTACATAGAATTTTTGACAAAGCAGATTTTTCGGCAAAATTGATATTATTTCGAACTTTTAACTTATTTAGATAAAAAAAGCACCAAAAATTGACCCATGGACACTAACAAACCTGAAAAATACGTTGTATACAGGAAAAAATTGAAGAAAAATTGTGGGTGACAAGGGCTGTCCTTAGACGTTCGTCTTGATATGCGCTCACTGAAAATATTTTTGTGGACTTCTTGTAATTGTGTTGTTATTCATTCTCGGTGGGGGTGAATTTAAACTCACATTTTTTCAATGTAAAACAAACGTTTTTATAAATTTTCGGACGCGCTGAGTTCATTTTTCGCACTTTCCAAGCGAAAAAACGTGGATTTATTGCTTTTCGCAAAAATCCAAAGTTTGTCGAAAATCATAATTTTTCGACATTCTGTTTGAGTTTCTGGGGCTAATTTTTGAAAATTTTCACCAATACAGTCGTAATATCAGTCTGAAGTTTGATCATTATAACATAACGTACAATAACATATTTAATTCAGCTTTGTTTCCAACATATTCTGCTCATTTACACCAAAAATGTTAATTTTTCAAACTATATATAGCAAGTATCCTTTTATTTGATGCAAGCTACTAAGACTAAGCCTTTCCTAACCCACCTACTAAGCCTGAGGCTTAAAATTCAAGAAAAAAAACCTAAAAAGCATCAGTAATAACTTTACCGCACCAAAAAAACTCCAACTAGCTTCATATTTTGAAAAATTTTGCAGCTATAGCCCGGAATTTGTACTAAACTTTACTTGCGCTGTAACGCTTAAACCAGCCAGATCCTGGTAGCTTCAAAAAAGTTTTGTAACTTTTTAAAGCCTGAACCGAATTGCAAAATTTTTTCTGGGGCCGTATTCTCAAAATTACCTGCAGGTAAAGTTAGGCTAACTTTACCCACAGGTAAAGTGAAGGTAAAGTCGTATTCTCAAACATTGACTAAAGCCAACGTGATAGCTATAGTTACCTTTAATTTTTGGGCCAGAAAACTGCTTTATCTTGTTTCGCAGCTAAAGTTAATGTATTGTGCAAATTTTTAACCTCAACCGTCTACGTTAATCGTGTTTTCAATTTTAACTTTACCTTTACCCACAGAATTAACTTTACCTTCACCTTACCTGTTGGTAAAGTTAGCCTAACTTTACCTGCAGGTAATTTTGAGAATACGGCCCCAGCATTTAGTAGCTTAGAAGCAGGCGCGGATCCAGAAATTTCTAAAGGGGGGGGGGGCCACAATAATTTACCATTTTTTTAGTAGTGTCGATTGTTGTTATTGTTGTTTTATGTGTTATTTTACACATTGCATAGCAGTACCGTACCCAGAATTTCGCGAAGGGGGGGCTGAACTGATGGTCGACGACTGGGGGGAGGGGGGGGTCGGGTGAGACGCGCACGCAATCTAGCAAACTAATAAGCGCGACAGTCTGCAGAGGGTTTAGCTTTTTAGAATTTTGACGGTGAATTTGCATTGAAAAAGTTAACAGTAACACGTCCTAAAATCATAGCGGCAGTCCCCAGAAGCTGGAGCTTTTTTGGAATTTTAAAATAAAATTTGCATTGAAAAAGCAATTCTAAGCAACCCTTTTTGTAAAAATCAGAACGGTTGCAGGGGTCTGGGGGGCGGCAGCCTCCAGATGCTGGAGCTTTTTTGGAGTTTTGAAATAAAATTTGCATTGAAAAAGCATAACCAATAAAAATGTCATTTTTGCTATGTACGATAAAACATCTAAAAGGATACATTAAACCGTATTTTCCCAGGATACAAAGGATACAACCCTATTTTCCCCCAACAGTTGATAAAACCGCGTATTTTGGTAGTAAAAATTCCAAAAAATCGCAAAGTGGCGAGGGCTGCCCGCGACCTTTTTGTGCTAACGGAAATAAGTCTTATTTTGTACCAAAAACAAAAAATCTTTAGTCTCTGCGGAGTTCTTCCTTATGCTAAATTTTTAGACAGGATCCCCATTTGATTTTTTTGGCCGGCCAAATAAGATTTCCGTGGACAGTTGACCAAATTTGGCCTAAAAATAAAAAAAAATCGTGATACTTTTCCCGAGGGCCGCCCCCCCCAGACCCCTGTAACTTTGCGGCCTAGTGATCTTGCGTTTGTAATGTGAATTGTAAAGCTAAAAAGAGCATTTCAACCTATTACAAAAAAACGGAAAGGTCATTCCACACCAGAAATATTTTCCTGGGCACGCCACTGCCAAGTCAAAATATGTCGTTTTAACAGCAAAAAAGCGATTTTTCACTTGAAAAAATGCCAAAATAAACACCTTCAAAAATTTACACAACATACGCTTGATTTACACAGCAAATTTTTAATTTACACAACATTTACACAGTGCGGATTTTGAAAAAAAACCCTGATTGGCTAAAATTTTTGAGAGTTTGCTAAAACTTTTTTGATAGTTTTAGCCAATTTGCTAAAATAAATTCGGCAGAAAAAATTTCAGATAACGCTTCAATTCACCAAATTTTGTCCAAAATTCAAAAAATTTTCCTATGCGACCTCAATTGACCGTTTTTTGCCATTAGACGCAAAACACTTCCTTGTGACTTTACACCCATCTTCAACAATGTTTCACTTAACATAGTAATCCAGTCAAGTCAAGTATTTTATGTTTCTGTTGTTCAATTTTTCAGGATCAGTTTGTTAAGTGACTTCGTTTACTGAAAACTTTAGAAACTACGTTCGGTGAGTCATTCCTATCCGTCAAACGTGGGCGTTTTCAGTTGTAATTCAAAAAAGTTTTGGCCTCGCCCTGGGAGCTGCTACAATGCCAATCCCAGACACTTGCTGTTTCATGCGGTTCGAAAACGCCAAAATACGACAACCTAGCATTTATAAAGAAATGCAATATATATGTGCCATTGCTTTATTGTGTGACATTTTAGCGTCATAAGTAGGGATGTCGCGGATATCCGCATCCGCATCCGCATCCGCGGATGATCCGCAACTTTTTGACATCCGCATCCGCATCCGCAAAAATTTAATGCGGATGTGCGGATGTTGCAGATTCGGCAAAATTTACTAAAAATGTAGAAAATCAGACGACAATTTTGATTTTTGTGCATGTATATACCAATATTTTGCTCTTAAAACGATGGATGAAACTTTATTCTAGGCTTTTTCACCTCATTGTTGGTTGCAAATCGCTCTGTTCTAAAGTAGGCTTCACGAATATTTGATATTGCGGGCATATTCGAACTAAGTTTCGCATGTTTGAGAGAGACTGATCTACAAACTTGTAAAGCAATAATTGTCAAAACAATATTATCAATAGACTAGAAAGAATAGACAGAGTACGTATAGTGATTATACACCAACCAAAACCAAAAGCATCAAGTTGCCAGAGGGTCACGCCGATAGCCTTTGAGTTGGCATAAAGTTAACCAATAGCATTTTAAACAAACTGTTGATGACGGTGCATGGCTTAGAAAATATGTATAATGAATGCACAACTTCAATACAAACTGTTTTATCTAAGTCTCATTCCTTAGTACTTGCATTCCTACTTGCTATTTTTAGTATATTATGTATTTTTTGTGAAAAATTTTTTCAAAAATTCGGCTCATAACCTGTTTGGAACGTATTCTAAAAAGATCCGCATCCGCATCCGCGCGGATGTCAGAAGTCAACATCCGCATCCGCATCCGCATCCGCGGATGTCAAAAAAGTTACATCCGCGACATCCCTAGTCATAAGCTGCAACAAAATTGTATTTTTCCTATTTTTTGACGAGTATATAACTACAATGCATAAAAATCATACGAATCATCATAGCGGTTTAGTAAGTTTTAGCCTAAATGAATTAAAAAAAACAAAAATAAAGCAAGGCTGAACGGAGTTTCACTGCCAACTTTGAAGCCGTGTGCGCCTCGATCAAATCACTAATTTTGCAAAACTACATTCAGTGCACAAATATAATCAGTTTGACACCTGGGAAGCAGACTTTCAACTTCGGCATTTTATGGCATCCAAGGGCGTACCCACGGGGGTGATGGGGGAATTCCCCCCCCCCCCCCCGAAAACCAGCAAGTCGGTACACAAAGGTCCCCCTTTCGGAACTTCGCCAAAATTTTTCTGCTGCCGCCCCCAGACCTCTGCGACTATGTGGCTTACTTTCCTTTGTTATTACCATTCACCAGGGTTGGCAAGTCTCGGGTTTGCAACCGAGACCGAGACCGAGACTAGGCAACCGAGACCACCCAAACGAGACCTACGAGACCGAGACCAGCCCTTGAAGACCTATTATAAAATTTGAATTTTTTTGAAAATTTTGAAAAATTCTGACATCTTAAGGTTTTTTGAAACGAAAAAATGAGTGATTAAGTATGAAAACAGTGACCATTAGGTTGCGACAAACTTAACAGTGTAACTACCAGAAGCATGAGAGTAATTGACAACCGGAGAAGAGGATCATTTTCCCGCTATGCTGACAACTTTTGGATACTTTTTAAGGTTTCACACACTTCATAGCAGGGCGTTTTACCATAGGCATTTTGTAGCGCATACTGATACAAAGGTTGGCAATTTTGCAGCCTAACTCCGGTCCGTGCTGGTGCTACTATCAGAACTTCAGAACTTCTGATCCTATGTAGCTACAACACGGACAAGAAGAGTTTCTCCGCTGACTCAGTTATGTAGGATGATGCCGGAAGGCTAGTTACCCCAACCCCAACCACTGTATAGCCAAGAATTATTTGATTGTCCCTAGGATTTTTCAGATCCTTAATGTTTTGACATGCGGTGTGGGGTTCAGTTAAACTGCACACTCAGTTCGCGCTTGGTCAAGTTTTTACGAAGTCAACAATTTTTACTTACAAATGAGTTATATACGAAGATAGCACTATTTGGTAAACAAACTTCAGTATTCTACTATTGACTATATATGCTTGAAAGGTTCCGGATATGTCAGGCAATAGGCAGCCTGTTCTAGCTCAACCCTTAGCTAGAAATTCTAGCTTGATAAAAATAGACTGTGTATAATACAAAGTTTAAACGTGAAGTCAGTAAAATTTGTTACTAACATTCCCTTTATGCGGCAGACAGTTTACCTTTTCATGCCTCGCACTCTACTCCGAAACTTAAAATTTTAAAAAAATCTTAATTATTTTGCAAAATTTTCAAAACTTTCAACTGCTATCTTTAATACCGAGACCACCCTATGGCAGGTCTCGGTTCTACTACCGAGACCGAGACCAGCCTAGTCTCGGGTTTTTTTACGAGACCGAGACCGAGACTGCCAACCCTGCCATTCATCAAAGCCTATGCATGTCTACAAACTACAATTACAAAACTACAAAACGTTTATTCAGAAATTGCATGAGCGGATACAGCTTTGTATATGCAAAAGCAAACGTTACATAATATATTTCAAAAATTAGCTAAAGAAAATAACATTGTGCAGACAGAGTAAAGTAATAGCAACAAACAAAAGAAATTGAGTGGCTAGACCTGAGTATATTACATAACTCCTACTGAATTTAAAAACTTCCAGACTCCATCCTTAAAGAGCTGAGGGGTTTTAGCACAAACCACATGTTCAGGTAATGAATTCCAAACCTTAACAACTCGAAAATTTTTCCATAAAATGTTTCCTTAAAAGAAGTGAGAAACATTGGGGATATAATTTCCAAGGGTGCCCCCGCGTGATGGTATTTTCCCGTAGTTTAAACAGGCTATCAGGATTAAGGACAGTATATCCATTAAGTATTTTATAGGTCAAAAGCAAGTCCTGAACGAGGCGTCTGTTTTCCAAAGTGGGTAGTTTCAATAGCCTACAACGTTCTAAGTACGGTAAACCATAGCACGACGGAATATTGCGAGTGAAGCATCTTTGCACCCTTTCAAGCTGATCAATCTCTGAACGAAAAGATGGGTTCCACACTTCACTAGCATATTCTACAAAAGGCAATACGTAAGTTTGATATAAACCAATTCTAACAACCTGATCACAAGTAACAATATTACGATTAATCAATGCCAATTGGGAAAGAGCTTTTTTAACAATCATGCTACAATGGGTAGAAAATTTCAAGTTACTCTGCATTATAACTCCTAAATCTTGACACTCCGAGACCTGCTCTATGCTGTGCCCATCTAAAGTGTACAATTTTCTGGGGTTATTATGACCAATGTGTAGGGACTGACATTTCTCAGAAGCAAACTGTAAGTTCCAACGCTGGGCCCATAAACTAAAGCTGTCAATATGCACTTGCAAATCAGACTGCACTAAACGTGGAAATATTTTGAAAAGTTTCGCATCATCGGCATACAGAGTTAAAAAAGCATCATCATCACAAGGTACATCATTTATATAAATCAAAAACAAGGTAGGACCTATTACTGATCCCTGTGGGACTCCACTAGAAACTAAACACCAATCAGACAAAGTTTCTTCAATTCTGGTTCGCTGTCTACGGTCCAAGACAAAACCTTTTACCAATGCGAGGAGTGCGCCTGATATGCCTGTAGCCTCTAATTTAAGAAAAAGTTTGGAGTGAGAGACAGAGTTAAATGCTTTACGAAAATCAAAATATATAATATCAACATAAGAACCTCTATCCACAGCTGCAGTCCACATATTTAAACACTCGAGTAAATTAGTAGTTGTCGATCGTCCAGGCAAAAATCCATGTTGGGAAGACGCCCACAAATCATTTTGAGAAAAATGAGTTAGCAAAGCTTTATTCAGTAAATAATCTAAGGGTCTCACTGCCCCACAAGTGATACTAATGTCTCTATAATTCGCCGGGTTAGCTTTAGAACCTTTATTTTTAAATATGGAAGTGATATTTGCATCCTTCCAATCTCGCGGTAACTGGCCAAAGGTTATAACAAACGTCATTATAAAATATAGAGGAAACGATAACTCAGCTGCGAATTTACGGTAAAAAAGATACGGAATTGAATCCGGGCCAGTACACATTGTGTTTTTTAATTTTCCCAATGATTCATAAATATCTAAGACAGAGAAATCTATCTTATTCGATATATACATGATTTACACGACTATTGTAATAATCAAAAGCAGGAGTAACACCATTATCTTGTGTGAAAACAATAGCTGAATAATAACTATTGCACTAACCAAAGTTAGAGAATAGCTATCTTCAGCTATTCTCCTGCAATGTGCAAGTTATTCCTGGTCTAGACCGGGGATAGCTGAAGAATAACCTAATAATACACATGTATATTATGCAGCATTTACTTTTGTAGCATATTGTCTGTTGTGACGTTCGCTGTTCCCATCTTTTGTTTCAATTTTCCTGTTGGAAAAATTTCTGATACTTATCCAGTTGACCAAATTCGGCCTAAAAATTAAAAAATTTCCAATTTTTGGGGGCTACCGCCTCCAGTCCCCTGCAACTTTGTGGCGTATTGATCTTACGTTTTTGCGTCGGTTTTGTAAAAGTTACAGTGGCTAAAAAGTGCATTTACAACCCATTAAAAATCGAAGTCATACGCCCCGAATTTTTTTTGACTGTATACACTGACACTGTCACTAACCACATATATATAAGATATAGTGGTGCGGAAAAAAACCCTATGCGTTTTGCGGGAAAAAAACCGTAGTGCTTCCTGGCCGAACCTTACGACATAGGAGGACCTTTTTGAGTATGTAGGTGGAAAGCGCATCCCAAACTTTTAGTTTCAATCCATTTTACTAGTGCAACAGTTAGGCGAAAGATGGCCGTTATAACAGCCGCGAGCATTAATGGATCCGATTTCTGTGGAGCACAGGACGATCGGAAAAGTTGAAAATAGGGTTTTTTCCCCGCACCACCATATACTTCCAGGTCAAGGGGGGCATAGCGTACCCAGAGTGTGATGGGGTAATAGTGGGAATCCCCTCCCCCCCGAAATTTTCTACACAGGCGGCCGCCGCGAAATCCCTGCGATATCCCTGTGGCTTAATGGTCTTGCATTTGCAATTCAAATTTTTTAGCTAAAATTGCATTTTAATTCATTCTTTCTAAGTCTTTCCCCTCTGAGATTTTTTTCTGGGTGTGCCACTGCTTATATAGTCACTTGTGAAAAAATTAAAATTAAAGTGAATTGAAGCTAAATAAACGCTTTAAAAACGTAACTAAAAAATTTTGGAATTGGCTAAAAAATTTTCCGAGCTTTTAGCCACTTTGCTAAAACTTCCTGGCGAAAAAAAACCCAGGGAGAACACGATGAAATTGAGTGTACTTACACTCACTGTTAATAGATCTACCGAAAAAACTGATAACGTTTTTGATTTCCACGCATTAGGGTTTTTCCGCATAGGGTTTTTTCCCCGGAGGTTTCGAGGCTTATTACTCAGAAACCAGGGGCGGTTCCAGTGGAGGGGGGCGGGGGGGGGGCTGAAATTTTACACCAGGGTCCCCCCTTTGGTTTTTATGGTCCGGCCGGAAAATTTTTCTGATGCGTCCCCAATTGACCAAATTTGGCCTAAAAATCAAAAATTTCCCCCAATTTTTTTTCTGGGGTTGCCGCCCCCAGACCCCTGCAACTTTGTGGCTTACTGTTCCTTCTAATTATCTTTCATCATAGCCTATACATGTCTACATGAGTATATTATGCTGGATTTAGTTGTGTAATACACTGTCTGATGTGACGTTCCCATCATGTGTTTTATTTTCCTGTCGGAAAAAAATTTCTGATATATACGTCTCCAGTTGACCGAATTCGGCCTAAAATTTGAAACATTCTCTATTTTTTCTGGTTACACCACTGGTTTTTACTACAAACAGAGTCAATTCATTGCCCTTGATATATCTGCGGCTATAACAAGATAGCGTAAAGCTGAATAACGCTATTATAAAAAGTGAAAAAATTTCTTCAGACCTCCGCCCCCCCCCCCGAAATCGAAGTCTGGGACCGCCACTGTCAGAAACGTATATATATAAGTAGTTAGAATCCCATTTATTAGTGCAACAGTTAGGCGAAAGATGGATTAATGGATCCGATTTATGTGGAGCACAGGACGACCCGAAAAGTTGAAAATAGGGTTTTTTCCTTGCACCGCTATACATCCTACAAACTTCTAACCTAACCTATTCAAAAACTCCGGATCATGTCGAAAAAAATGGGGGTTCTATGTATGTTGACTGACGATGGGGATTCTATGTACAAAAAGATGTGTATAAACTTGTGTATATATAGTATACATAATATACCTGAGGCCTCACAAAAAATCAGTGTGTATAGTTTTGGCTTCAGCTCTACTGTTCAGCGGACGTGCCATAGCTTTGTAAGACTACCGCTGGCATGGTATATAGTATACCCTTTTCGGTCAGTAGCACTTTAGCTGGCCATACTTTCGTGGCCGCAACACAGGCTGGTTTTTGCCCCTCTACAGGCCACAGTGCCATTGGAAACTTCATTCACTGTTTGTTTGTCTCAACTACTTATTTATCACAACAAGTCAGCTATATGTATATACATGCAACATACATGTAACGGGGTTTTGGAGGGGCCTCTCCGGCCAAATTTTGGGGATCCTCCCCCCTGAGCGGCCAAAAATATATACCCCAAATTTTGCTAAATTTTCCCAAAAAAGTGCCATTTTTTCTAAATTTTTTAGCTAGCTTCTGGACCCTTGTCGGTCCAGCAGTTTTGTAATATTTGGTGTTTTGAGCTCCAATTTTACGTTCGATGCCGCTCTGGTAAAAAAATTAGCGATGTTTTTTAACGAAATATGCTAATTAGTGTCGTTTTTTGCGTTAAAATTGCAATTACGTGCATTTTAACACATTTCAAAAATTCGAAAACTCATTCCCCCCCCCCCGAAATTTTTTTCTGGCTACGCCACTGGTGTATTGTGTTATGTAAATGATTAGCATTGATGAATACAATATTTTATTTGTTACAGAGAAATATTTTAGAATGGCTAAAAAACTGACCCAAGAAGAAGAGCTTCTTCTGCAAGATTTCAGCAGGAATGTGTCCACGAAATCGTCTGCTCTCTTCTATGGTATTTTTTTATTTTAGTTGATGACGATTAAATTTGTGCCTTACATCATTGTTGTTACGGGAACAGAGCTTAAAGGCAGGCACGGATGCGCCTTTCGCACATTAAAAAACTTGATTGATTATATACATACATTAATTAGCTTACATCGATAACAAGCTTCACAGCAGACATAATATGTAGTCGAAATAGTAAAATTTTGTTATGTTTAGCATTTTAAAGTTTAACGTTGGTAAAATTGACAGTTGTATTCACAGATGTACATGGGGGGGGGGGTCTGGGAAGGGGGGCAAGCCCCCCTCAGATTTGAAATTTAGGGACAAGGCCCCCCTCAGATTTGACCCACCGGGACAAGCCCCCCTCCTTGATGCTGAAAGAAAGGGGCCAGAAATCTCAAAAATTGTCCCAGATCGCCGTAAAATGCTTCAAAAACGAGCAAAAAGCGAAAAAATTGCTAAAAATAGCCGAAAATTTCCCCTTTTTAGGCAAAAATTCTAAATTTTTGCTTTTTTGTCCGCCCAAGCCCCCGAAACTTTGGGACAAGCCCCCCTAAAATTTTGAAAATTCCGGGACAAGCCCCCCCCCCCCCCCAGACCGAGACCCCGTGTACATGTATGGTTGTATTTACTAACTACATATATGTATTCGTTACAACAACAGCCTAGGAAAAACTTAATTACGCCAACCATCAACCAAATCTGTAAGCCTTTGTTTCAGGCAATGCGGTGGTGGTGTCTGCGGTGCCATTGTGGCTGTTCTGGCGCGTCCACCAAATGGACCCGATGCAGGCTTGGCCCATCTGGCTGGTGGTCACCCTCGCCTGCACCTGGCTGCTCGCCTTCGCCTACACCAATGCCAAATTTGTGCTCAAGCACAAGTGGGTTGCATTTGGTATAATTTCTGTAAACTGTATTATAATATTTGTTAAGTTTTGAAAAATTGTAAAAAGACGTCCAAGAGGCTAAAAACAAGTAATATACATGATTCTTTTTTTAGTTATTAGCAAAAACATATAGACTATAGACAAGAAAAGCGAACCAATTGTCAAAGTACCCTGTAATAAAGCTACTGAGTTTCTAATGTATGTTTGGGATTAGTCCCTATTAGTAAAATATAAGACATCTATTATATATATATATATATATATATATATATATATATATATATATATATATATATATATATATATATATATATATATATATATATAGATGACTACTGTGTATATATATGTTTCAGAATAGCGCAAAAACGTGAAGATGCTGTGACAAAGGAAATTTTAAAAAAATACGGTGACGATAAACGAATGAGCAAAAAGGAAAAAGATGAACGCATTTTGTGGAAGAAAAATGAGGTGAGACACCATAGTTTGGGTGGAGTAGTGGTAAGAGCATTAATTGTTGTAGTATATTATGATAGCTTGGTGGCATTGACTATTGAGGAGATTATGACGTTATTTGTTGCCACACAGTCATAATCTTAAATCTTAAATTTAGCACGTGTTGAAAATTGATTTTATATAGATGACAATGCGTATTACGTAGTTTTTTATTTAATCTGACTACTTTCAGTGTAACTATACGTGTATAGTTAGCTTTTGTGTGCGATAGCATTGGGCTAGAAGTTGACCGACGTATTAGGTTAGACTTCTATACATCTAGTAGTACTAGTACATTAAAGTTGAAAAATTAAGCTATTTTGATTTGAGTTTTCAACCGTACAATAGTTAACTTCACAGTCACAGTCCGGCCCGGGGATCCGGGGTTGAAATTTTTAGATAATATATAACATGGTTTATTTTAATATGAATCAAGCCCAGTAGCTTGTTTCAATAAACTCACAGGTCCACAAAGTCCAGAGATTCAGAAAGTTTATTGATTAGGCTACAAGGGTGCACCCAAAATTATTAATGTTAAGTAATATTAGTGTGCTGTTACATTGCATCATAATCATGAGTGAATCCTTGTGTGGTTCCTAGGTGGCGGACTACGAGGCGACCTTCTTCTCCATCTTCTACAACAACGTCATCTACCTGACGGCCGTCATCATCCTATCTTTCATCATTCTCACCAACGCCACGCACAATGTCAACTATGTGGTGTCCACTGGCGGGGCTGCTGCCCTGGTTGCCTTGCTGTCCACGGGCTCCAAGTAGAGAACTAGATTAACTAGGACTAATAATTGATTGAGGGAATTGAGTCCTATGGCAGGGATAAAGAAAAGGTGGCTGTTTTATGGTTATTGACTCATCAGTGGGTCTTTTTGACAGTTTCAAATTTTTATTAAAAAGTCATTGTGTTAAGTGAATGCGTGTTTATAGTTTTTTTAGACTAAAACGTTGGCAGATTTTGTAATTTTTTAATTATTAGCTAAACTAGGTGATAGGTAGTAAAAATTTAATAACTTCATGAAACCTTTCTTATTCCCGTTAGGGTCGATTCATACTTCAATCGGGCATACGGACAAACGGACATAGGGCACACGGGCAAAGCAAGTTTTGTCCGTTTTGTCAATTCCTACTTTTTGGGCAAACGGACATTGGGACGTACGGACATACGGATGTACGGGCATACGGACAAAGGTGCGATTCATACTTTTGAGCCGTATGTCCGTTTGTCCGTATGCCCTACAATTTCGGGCAGAGTTGAACTGAATTTAACTTTGCCAGACATACGGACAAAGTGAAATTGTGCCGTTTTATACGGATGCACGGACATACGGCTGAAGGGCAAACGGGCATACGGCTGAACGGACGAAAGTATGAATCAAACGGCCAATTTTGTCCGGATGTCCGTTCGTCCGTTTGCCCGTATGTCCGAATGTCCGTGTAGAAGTATGAATCGAGCCTTAGACGTTTTTTTTTAATTTTTAAAGGAATTACGTTAGAAGCTATATTATTGAATCAAAATATTGCGTAACCTTTTATTCGGAAAGCTTGTTTGTTGTTTATCTGTCGTGTATTTTCACTTTTTGCTGTTTTTTTTTTTAAATTTTGAATGGACAAGAGAAATATTTCTAACAATTATTAAACCGTTTTCTGGCTGAAAGTTGGCAAGATTTTTAATACGTCTAAAATCCCCAGGCATGTCTCCGTCTCCCACTTTTTCGATAACTAGTTAATTTACTGAGAAAATAGCTTGCAAACGAACGCACCAAAAATTTAACGTGTTTTCTTATAATTCAGGCCCTCTAAGAAAGTCCATAGTTGAAATTTCGAAAAAGTGAGAGACATGCCTGGTGATTTCGACCTTTACAGTACTGTGCCAAAAATTCGTGCTCAGCCGTCATTTGTAACTTGAGTTCTGTGGGCGCAAAGTTTACATAGAAATCACAAAAACCTCGAAAATGCAACTACCACCTTAAACGGATAAGATAAAAAAATTGTTTTGCCAATAACTACTCATGGCATGGAATATTAACTTATATATACAGAATTGTCATTTATATAAATAAAACATGTGACACCTCCCGCTTGTGCGCGAAATTTGTAAGTCAGGTGTGTCTCAGGATACAAGTTAAGCAAATATTTTTTAGTCTCATCCGTTTAATCCGTGGCCAGTTTGGCCGACTGGTTACGGTGTTCGATTTTCAATTTGAAGGTTGGATTGGAGGATCGAACCCCAGCTACTTGGTTATACGTAGTCTCCTTGAGCAAGAGATTAGGGCCACATTGCTCCTGCCAATCCAGCAGTCCATCCTCATCTGGTCGGTAAATGGGTACCACAATAACGTGGGAAGGTAACAGGGGTCTGTGTAGGGCATTATGCCTTAAGCGGCTGGCCCCCCCCTCCACGGGTGTAGTCACTCTTGAAGTGGCACCCCTGACGCTCCAGGGCGTTGTATCGGAGATGAGCACAGCACATAAGGGCGGACACGCCAAAGGATATAGTTCTCTATCCGCGGGTCACCTTTACCGTTTAATCCATTCTAGGAGTGGCCGTTTGTAGTGATGGTTAGGGTGTGTTGGTTGTATTTCTGCCCTGTGTGCAATTCTGTTTTACAAATCGTTCTCTCAGTGCCTTTTTTAAATTATAGTGCTCACTCCGTCTTATGTTACAGTTACATGCTGCCAGTTTGAGGTACTATAAAAAAGATCCTGTCGTGGTTTGCTTTTTTTGATTTATGGTAAAAAATAATGTTTTTGGGAATCGATGGGTGTAGGTCCGTGAAACCAGGGGCCTGTTGCTCAACTTTACAAGTCTTACAATTGTAACAATTGTACATAAAAAATCAGGTGATTCGTAATGAATTTATATGATGAATTTGTAACGAATCACTTGATTTTGCCTAGCGAATTTGTTACTATTGTAAGACTTGTGAAGATGAGCAACAGGCCCCAGAGTGCAAAATCTGTTTTCAGAACTTTCGAATATAAAATATTGTCCTCAGCCTTTTGAGATATTGCGCTCTCGGTCCAACCTAAGGTGAATTTACTTTTTTTGTAACTTAATTTTTTCTGTTGTGCTGTCTGTGTTGTTATTGTTTTTCAGCATAGTAAACTATGGTTATGGTTTTTAAGAAGTTCTGTAGTAAGAATTTAAGCTAGCGTGCTGTTAAACGCGCTTAAGGTGGTCGTGGTAGTGTGGTAGGAATAATTTTGACGATTATTGTCAAGACTAGTTGACCACAAAATTGTCATGCCCGTGCAAAAACACGCTTCTAAAAACGTCTACATTGTTACTACCGCGTTGTCCTTAGATACTCTACAATGATTGGGCACTTTTAAGAGATCGTCACGTTTGGGTGCCTCAGGGATTTGGTTGTTTTCCGCACTAAAGCCCTGATCGTACTTGTCCTGATCGTACATCACAGCATGTCTCTTGTCTCACTGGGCACTAGTGGACACGAGTGAGACTGTAAGGCACTATATATTTTAACTTTGTTTGCCAGTATTATTTGGGAACTATAAAGCTAGATTGCGATGGCTAAGGCATTTCTTTTAATTACCGGCTGCAACGACACAGGACTTCATTGGAGAGCTGTGCATTCGTTATTGATAGGGTAATTTTCAGCAGCTTTATTGGATCATACATACCACTGTAGTTATCATAAATGTTGTCGCACTTCTATATAGAGGTTTACTGTTATGGCGATTCACTTCTGTTATATACTGTACTGACATTGGAGTTACTGTACTGACGGACGAACGAAACGGCAGAACGGGTGTTCATTCATCAAAAGCCGTATGCTCGACTGCCCTTAAGCCTTATGTCCTTATATAGGACCTGGCCAAGAAGTTAAATCATAGCTAGATTGTAGACATCATATTCACAAAAAGCTTTTGACTACCTTTCAAAAAATATTTCAGCGAAATTATAAAAATGTTTATCATGTTATGTATTCCTAAACGGCATAAATGCAGCCTAAGGCTCGATTCATGCTTCCAGCCGTATGTTCGTTCAACCGGCAGAATGGCGTCACTAGCAGTCTAGTGCAGTGGATCAGCCAGCGCATGTGACGTCACTATTTCGTCATTTTGTCGTCAAAACGGACATACGTCTGTAAGTATGAATCGAGCCTAATACCACTGTTACGAGTGTTACGTAGTAACAAAAACAGTGTGACACCCTTCCCTAGCTGTAAATCATCATGTGGGGACTGGGACTCATCCTAGAATTGCGGCCTAATTTGAACGATATACTAGTAAGTGGTGGGATTATGTCCAAGGTTGCTTCGTCTCGGTTTGAAAGACTGCGTAGTGCGTACTGTTCTTAAATGTACTGATTTTGTTTACTAAAACTTAACAATATTATTCAACAATAAAAATAGACATATCAAAGAAACCTTATTTATAACAATGAACCATTATTAGCAATACTCAAATACACCATAAAAATTATAAATACCCTGAAG
>JASANF010012159.1:0-16892 GCA_030248245.1 Trissonchulus sp. WLG1_4 | reverse complement strand
ACTACAAAATATTGCCTCATTCGTTACAATTTGCGTAGATTTTCTTAAACCATGGTTTAGTAAAACCACATTTGTTCAATGCAGCACATGGGTGGATTTTACAAAGTTGGTATTTATAAAACCATGGTTTTACGTACCTGTTCATATAATTACAACATAATTTTTTTACGAAATATCGCCGGATACGAAGATTACGAAGAAATAAGCAGAATACGTGTTCAAATGATTAGCAAATAATTTCATTACATAATATCGCCGAATACGAAATACATATGAAATTGTGTGCTAATCATATAAAAACGTGCGTAAAACTATAATTTTATAAAACCACTGTTGTGAAATCCACTCCAAAAGTTCTTAGCTACTCGCTGTGTAGCTAAATTTACACCATTTGCTTTATCTCAGTGTTCAACATTTATAGTCAGATTTTGGTACGAGTACGAGACCGGGCCTTAATGATTTGTTGAGTCTTATTTAAAAAAAAGTAATAGTATCAGTAATATCATTACCTTACATAGTTCCAGAAAACTACAAGGTCAAATAATCCGTTTTACACGAAGACAGTTAAGGTCAAGTCTAGTTCGTATGCAAAAAATAGCCGAAACATTTTCGTCACACAAGCTTCCAACATGTTGTTTCACAAAAGCTGTCCAAATATCGTCCTTGTTGACTGTATCTTATGTTTTTAAGGATAAGTATGAACTGGGCTTCGCTAAGAGCTTTTAAACCTTAAGTAGTCTACTTATCTGAGCTTATAGCAAAGGAAATTTGACAAATTAATCCAAGTTTCTATTTCTCGTAAAGTTATAACAAATGATCCACATTTAAAGTTCTTCAAGTACACATTCTACTAGTTCTTTCGCTAAACTATGTACTTTAACTATAAACTTTAAAAATTGAGTTAAATAGTCAACTCAATTTTTAAAACTACTCAATGCATGTTATGTACTAGCTAGCAAAACGCTAAAAATAGAAAACGTTTTTAACATTTATTTCTATTTTTAACATTTTGTTTTAAATCATTCCGTTTTAGAATGATCAACAAACAAATTATAAATATATTTTTAAATTTATACATTAAAATTAAAAAAATGCTAAGGCTTAAGAAACCTAAATTTTGAAAAATAATATGTAAAACAGTCATATATTTTTTCAGACAGAAGAGCCCACTCAGTCTTAAAAAGTCACAAATCAAAAAATATTCTTCTCAAAAAATTACAAACGCCAGACCAAACTGTCAGTTTTGAATAATTCCAAAATTCAAAAACTATGATATTTATCATTACGCAACCAGGCAAAGCTGAAACCGTGTTTGTCCGACGCGTGTCAAATTTCAGAAACAAAATGGACCGAAAATTATGTCAAAAACTGAGACAGAGGCTAAGATTCGCTTCATATTACTTGGCTGAAGCCACTCTAAAAAACATGCTCAAAAATGAATTAAACTTCAATAACGCTTAAAAAACAGCATGAACTTAATTCTTAAATCTGACCAAAACATTTTGAAGACTGAGACAAAACAAAACTTGTGATTTCACTACAGAAAAAAACGAATCTTCACTCATCAAGAGTACATCAAATTCTCACTACAATAACGTCACCTCTGTTCTATCAAGGTTCGGCAATTTTTGGTCAGACTTTAGTTAGAAGATACATACCTAATATATCATGAAACTTCAGCAGGTTGCTTTAGTATGGCTAATATGTGATACTCATCATTTTTTCTTAATCGATTAAGGGGGTAATTGCGTTTTTAGGTGTTTTTTTAAACTACCATAACTGCACTTAACCTCAACAAAAACTAGAGCGGTCTTTTTTACATTTTTTTACACCTTCTAGCTTTAAAAAACCTATATTTAAAAGCAGATTATCTTTTGCAATTTTACTGCTGCTATCATTTGAATACACCCCATCAGCGGTTTTTTTGACTAATTTTTGCGCCACAGTTATGAAACTCAAGATCAGCCAACAACTACTAAACTTTTTGCAGCTATGCACTGACATAATATCCCCACCCGTTTTTTGATATAGTTGATAAGTCGTTTCTACGTTGAGAAAATGACATTTTTGTGCAAAAATCGCGTAATTAGACTTTTCTCTAAAATTTTCAAAAGCCCATAACACCGACTCTACAAACTATTTTTAGAAAAGGAAAAAAACGGGTGGGGATATTTTCCTAAAGATAATGTGGTTAAAGTTTCGAAGCTGTAGTCCGTTTTTAGCTTGAGTTCTGTGGGCGCAAAAATTACACTGAAATGTCAAAAACCACGAAAACGACATTACCCCCTTAAACAATTTTTGAAATGGCCTCATAAATTCACAAATAGTAAAATCTACAACAATTTTTGCTCCGTTTTGTAAAGTCAAGGTAATAATGTCCATTTATAACCCTTAGATTTTGATTAAAAAGCTAATTGTAACTTAACAATGTTGCTTTGCGTAACTCCCAGTAGAAAAATAAATAAAACAGCAATTGAAGAATGAAAAATTCTAATTCTCAGGGGAAACACATTTTTCCCAAAAAGTGTAAAAACCGGAGTAAAAACCATTTCTGAATTTTTCAAACACCCATTTATCTGCTTTTACAATTACCTTGGAAACAAATTAGCAAAATTCGTGTCAAACTAGTAAAAAGTTGACGCTGAAAAATTACCAAGGTAGCTTTGGACGTCAAACATATACCTTCCATACGTTGGTCAATTTCATAATTTATTTTCTCCCAGCTACCGCTAAGAATCATCAAGCAAACTTAAAAGAAAATGCGACATACGCCATTCGGGTTAGAACCGGGAAAAATCAGTTTTCTTGTAGTTTGGTTTGAGAAACAGCTTCAATTTTATACTAGTGTCAAGTAAGGGAGGAGGATTCGTACCGAAAGAAATACCGCATCATCATCAGAATGACCCAGCGGGGTTTCGAACCATTGATCTGCAGACCAGCTCTCTACCGTTGAGCTAACTGGGCCGATGTCGTAAATCCCTTCACGTACACTAAAGGGCCTCTCTTACTTCACACTAGAACTTCCTGTTTGACTGAAGTTAACAAATAGATGTTAAACTTTGGAGTTTCAGAGTCAAAATGTTGTTTTGGAGTTTCAGAGTCAAAATGTTGTTTGAGAATTGTACCTACACAACAGCTACCTGAAAAATCAGGCATATCTATTTCTTAACGATTATGTTTAGAACTTTGACTAAGTTGGACTTTGACTTGGGGCCTATTCCTTTACCGGAGTAAAGGGTTAATTATAATCGGACTAAACGGGTTAAAAATTGTGCTAAGAAAATGTCATTCCAAAGCCTTCGGATTAAACGGACTCAAATTCTAGCGCGCTGCTTTTTAAAGACTAAACGTACATAGCTGCGCATGCTAATGTTGAGCGTGCATGTTAAATCTGTTAAGTCCACTAGTAGTTTTAGAATGGGTTTGGAATAAAATTAAGCCGCAGATCTACTTTAACTCGTTTAGTCCGTTTAGTCCGATTTGTCATTCCAAAACCTCGGATTAAAATAAGTCCAGTCCGTTTAATCTGGTAAAGGAACAGGCCCTTTGAGACCAAGCGTGCTAAGCATAGAAACTCAATGCAGATCCGATAGCAGTTATGGCCTCTTCGAAGACAACTTAGTGTTAATTAAATCATAGTTACAGTCGCGCGCGCGTTTAGCCGTTAAAATAACGATAAAGTTAAGCCACCAGCAATACATAATATGTCGGCACTAGGGTTGGGAGTGGCCACTAGGGTTGGTTAGAGGTACTCTTCCGGAAATTTCCGGAAATTTTCGGAAAATTTCCAAACCGGCTTGGAAAGTTTTCGCGCTGATTGGAAACTTTTGAATTATTGGTTTCATAGGTATTCCTGATCAGCAATGAGTCTTAAATGCAGTGGGAAGCCTGGTTTCTCAATTTTTCGCTGATCCTAAAAGCCACTTTGATGCCATCATCCTCTTTTGACCCCGCCTGATAAGCAGCCTTTGCGTGAGAGAGTTCGTCTGCGAGCAATTATGGCTGTAAATTATTTCATTGTGCCGCTAATATTTTAGATTTGAGATTTATTGGTGCCAAAGGTGCAGAAAAACAAGAATATTTTGGAACTAAAATGATTTGTCCACCACCAAGGGGGAGGGGTACCCAAAATATTTGTGCTGTTACATGTATGCGTAGGACTGAAACAGTCACCATCGCTGGTAAAACGGTCATATGTAGTTAGTTTTGAAAATGTTTTAAACACAGTGTTTTTCTAAGCAACGATTTCTATATTCAATCAGAAATTTAAATGTTCCTGCGCAAACCGGCCGATTGCACCAACTTCTTTTCGAGCTATTCCTGAATAATAATTGTCGAGGTTTTATTATCCAACTTTTCTTCTGCACCATTAGAGAATAGCTAGAGAATAACTATTCTCGAGAATAGCTGGAGAATAACTTCTTCTTCAACTGTCCAATAAAAATGTGGCTCAATAAAAAAAAATAAAGATCATTCTTTTCCAATCAAAGTCTAGCAGACAGCCAATTGAGCTCGCGAATAAGCCGGAATAAGCCCTGCCTACAGAGTCGTTATGAGAACAGCATTGTTGCTCGTCCGCTCACTGGAAGCGCGTCGTCTTGTCACAACCTGCTAGTAACCTGCTGAGGATCGAAACAGGAAACCAAACATTTTCAAACTTTTTTGTTCAATTATTTTTATGCTAAATAAACAATCTATAGGCTCAATAAACATGAATATGTTAAAAATTTGGAAATTGGTAATTGTTTATAAAAGTTATTAGGTTATTCTTCAGCTATTTCTGGTAGATCAGGAACAGTTTGCACATTGCAGAAGAAGAGCTGGAGAATAAGCTATTCTCTAATTTTAGTTAGTGCAATAATGTTCGCTATTTTACAGCTATTCTTTAGCTATTCCTAAATTATTCTTGAGCTATTCATCAACTTTGAGAAAAACTACTTTCGAGCTTAAATGTTTAAATGTTGGTGCAATGAAAATTTATTTTATTCCTGAGCTATTCCTATTCTTGAGTTATTCTTTGTTGGTACAGTTCGCTGTAAATAAACTAACGCTATTTGGTTTGCACGTAATTTTTCTGCCGTACGGTCATATTCAGAGTGTTTACGTGCGTGATTTAGCTTGTAGTCAGTTCTTTTTTAAATTTTGCCTTATTTGGTTAGTTGGAAAAAAATTGGCATTTCTTAGACTTGGTTCGCGACGCGGCTCGGCCCGACACGGCTCGCAAAATTTCCTTACGGAAACAACTCTAACTAAGTGTCAATTTCTAGTACTCTTTATTTTAAGCCAAGTTCATACTTAACTTTTGGACTCAGCAACACAAAAAGAGCAAGGTCGAATCTGTTGCAGTGAACATCAGCTTTGTTCACGGAAGAGAATGTTCGAGTAAAGATCATGTGAAGAATAGCTAGGCGGCTTTAGAATCGACTCACGATGGTGCGCGGTGTAGTCTCATTAATTTATAACTAAGTTCAAAGAGGCAAAAATTGACTGCGAAGTTTTGAATGTCCACTTAACAAATTTTTGGTTGTCTCTTAAGTTTGACGTCGCACTTAAAAAGAATTATTTTATATGTAAGCTGTTGAATAAACAAAAATTAGCGACCATATAAACTATTACGGTCAAACGTAGCTCAGTAATTTTGGAAAAAAACGATGGTTTTGTAATTTTCGAAATTTTGAGAAACGTTTCCGGAAAATTCCGGAAATTTCCGGATTTCCGGAAATTTACGAAAAAATAAAATTTCCGGAAATTTCCCAACCCTAGTCGGCACTGCACAACAAAAAAACCATACTTATCAAAAGCACAAGTATTACATAGGTTAGGTTAAAAAATATTATTTAAATTTAAAATATTTAATGTTTTTATACATATTTAATAATCAATTTTCATTTTATTTGTTTTATATTATTATTATTTATTTATATATTTTAGATTTTAAAAATATTTTTTTAAACCGAATAATTTCACATATTACGAAAAAGGTTTGAAAACCACTAGAAGCCAACATTCAGCGAATATTCAAAATTATGAAAAAGAAAGCTATGGTTTAAAAATGGCTTTTGAAATGAAAACGTGATGTAATATACGGCTTTTTATAACGATAATTATGGCTGGCTAGGTCTACAAATTTCAGAAGGTAAATTGAAGCCCTAAGATTTGAAACAAAAAATATTCGCACATTGGAAACAAAAATGTGGTAAAAATGAATTGCATGGTCAAAATTTTGATTCGTCATATTTGGCAGTTCGTTGACTATTTTATATGTACTTCAATTATTTCAATTTGGAACCAATGATCGTTTATAAAACAGTTCTTTTGAAAAAGTTTGAAGTTTGCTGCACAAAAAAGTCAATTTATGACAGTCAAATCCCTAAAAAATAGTTTCGTTCCAAGTTTTAGTTGAAACATACTACGCGTAGTTAAGACTATGTTGGTGGAATGTATGAAAGCAGTCTTAGCTCAGTCTTGCTAAACGCAGTCTAAGAGCAACATTCTTACCTCAAGCTATACGTGGAGAATTTGTCGTTACGATCTTCTAAATTACTGAATTAGAACGCCTTAGACTCATTTTAACGTTAGAGTATCTGTATGCATTCCACTTTGTGGGTTAAAGTTGTTGTAAAAACTTAGAGGGCCAGTTTTAAAAATTATTTTAACAGATTAAAGTTTGTTAATAACGAAAGAAAGAAAAAAGAAAAAGAAAGATGAAATGTAAGAATAAAAGACTAGTCATCCTCGTGAAGTAACTGATTATGTAATACATAAGCCTGACAGGTTTCCTTATCATGAGATAGTGCCAACGTTACTTTGACGCAAAAATTATGAATAAAACGGTCAAGTTAAGTCAAGTTAAGTGAACTAAGTTAGTTAAGCTAAAGTAAGTCAAGTTCAGTTAAATTAAGCTACATATTTGATTGTCATAACATGTTTTTAACCCCTTAAAAGGCACACTCAAGGAAATACAGTTGAAAACAAGAACAACAGGAAGCTTTTTTGGCTTTCGAGCTTAAAGCGTGATAACTTTTGCGGCTTTTACAACTGTAATTATGTCTAGCAAAGTCTATACGTTACAAAAAGCTTCAACTTGCAACAAAAACAATGCCATGATGAATTTAAATGCACCAAATATCAAAACTCAGCTTGAGTCTGAATTTATTCACCTTAATTTGTTCAATTTAAACTGGAAGGAGTGTTAGAATTAAAATTGATATTATGAAAGTCATAAATTTGAAAAAATATAAATGAAGAAACGAAAGTATATCGAAATAAATTGAAACAATTGCGATTGACAATGACGAGTTCACACTGGAACTGTGTTTATGTCTTATGAAGGACAAATGCCAAACGTAGTCAAACAGAAGTCTTGAATTAGTAAAGTTTTTATCAAAGTTTTCTTATATTTTCTCTCTTATTATTTTCAGCTAAGCAAATAAAAACTAGCTGTTGTCTTTGTTCAGCCATAACTAAAAACAAAAGGAAATCACGGAAGTTCGTTCATTCATTCATTCATTCATCCATTCATTCATTCATTCATTCATTCATTCATTCATTCATTCATTCATTCATTCATTCATTCATTCATTCATTCATTCATTCATTCATTCATTCATTCATTCATTCATTCATTCATTCATTCATTCATTCATTCATTCATTCATTCATTCATTCATTCATTCATTCATTCATTCATTCATTCATTCATTCATTCATTCATTCATTCATTCATTCATTCATTCATTCATTCATTCATTCATTCATTCATTCATTCATTCATTCATTCATTCATTCATTCATTCATTCTGGTCTGATTTAAAAGGTCTGGTTTAAAGGCCTCTAGCGGACGCTAGAAATTACACGAAACGAACATCAGTTGTATAAATTTAAGAAGGCATTTCAAATAAAAGCGCACATGACCGTTTGAGATAATTATTTTGGGACTTATCTGGAGTGCTATGTAGTCATGTGACCTGTCTTTTGAAAACCCTTCACGCAAGCAATCCAGTGATGCTGGGTGTGTCTGTTCAGGTTTTCAAAGTTATGGCGCCGCTAACGACATTAGGAAAAACAATTCGTTATTCAGTAATTATAGACGACTTAATTATGTATGGTAAGTGCTCTATGATGTGAAAACCTTAAGCAGTTTTGCTCATAGGTTGCCAAAAGAGAGCTTTTTGCTTTGAAATTGTACGTTCACTGAGAAACTATTGAAATGCTGTATGGTGTCAAATAATTACTGCCATACACACACATCTAATATCTACCAATAATTTGAACCAATCACCAATTGTCAGCCAGGAAGAGTGAAAAATGAAGGTACGTTTTTTTGATTTTAGTGTCTAAATTTTTTACATTTTATCATTATTGCTGTGATTACTTTACAGTTTACGCACAGTTTTACAGTTCAAACGGGTATTACTCCACAACCACTCAAGCACTTTGCACTAAATTTTTTGTGTATAAACTAGACCATATTTGCTTTTAGGCTGTGTAAAGAATTTAAACAAACAGTTTTATAATTGTGCCGAAAATATCGAATGCAAATAGGTTTTCAAAACGTCAAAATTTCGACTTTGCGACTTCACTGCTAACTGTATGCTGCATCAATTTTACTGAAACTTGGCTAAAATATTAGCCTTAACACATATTTTCAGAATTTATAAAGAACAATGACCTATCTATTACTGAAAACGTTTTATAGTCGCGCAAAATCGACTGCTTTCGCGACACTACCCCCTTAACACATATTTTTAGAATATATGAAGAACAATGTCTTATCTTTCACTGAAAAAGTTTAACAATCGCGCAAAATCGACTGCTTTCGCGACACTACCCCCTTAAATCATACAAGACGTCACGCGTCACGCCCCATTTAGCACCAGATTTCAGGTATCATAAGCTTGCTTTCAATGTATGTAAATATCTAAATGGATCCTGACAGACATCAAACAATGAATCGGCGTTATTGAATAAAAGATCAAAAAATGTTGAAAATATTTATTTCCGACAAGGTTTATACCTGTTGGTTATTAAACCGTAGCGCTAGTCCTACGGAGACCACAGGATAAAATTTTTAAAAGCCGGTAAGTATTTTAAGCAATAAAGCTTTAACACTGTGGACCTGGGTCAAAATTTTTAACATTTTCCACAAAAAGAGTTTTGTTCAACTCTTTAGCTGTGCCATTATATTGGTAAGTTTGAATCTGAATTATTATGTATAATTGTCAATTTGCTTAGGATAGTTTATATCCTATTAATTAGTAACAAGGCTAGTGCGCCTAGTTTTAAGACTAGTTAAGGTGACGCAGTGTTTGACAATAATTTTTAGAAAATTGTTGAAATTTCAATTCAAATTTTATTTACAATGCGATTTACTCGCATATGAGGTGATTAAAAAGTAAATTTCAAGGAGACACCAATGATCAATATAAATTAATAGTCGTACGTTATTGGCCGTTGCGTCCGTATACGTCATGTAAGGTATCGTTCGAAAGCCACTTCAATTTTGAGTTAACTGCTGTCAATTTTGTGTTGTCGTTGAAACAACTTGTAGCTGTTGTACAATTTGCTAATTCTTGTCGTATCGTGTGAGTAGTTGCGGTGAAATTTTTCGAACAAATTGTTCTCTAAAAAGAACTTTTGTATCATAACTTTTTTCAGGTACCACATTAAAGGTACTTGTTTCACAGATTAATACAGCAGGAAAAGGGTTTTCATTTGATGCCAAAAAAACTAGCCGTTAACGCTGACTTATAATGGGAAAAACGTCTATGACCACATAATGAAGATTTTCAGCCACCACACTTTTGATAATAATTTTTATAAGTTCCACAAAAAAAGTTTAAGTTCCACGCAAAATACATTTGAAATATTATAATACTGAACCACTTGCATTGTTTTGGGCATATTTTTTTTCAAGTACCACGTAAAAAGATTTTGTTTTCGCTGTTCAATACCAAAAGTTAAAGCTTTGATTTGATAGCAACATAGCTAGAGGTCACTTCTGATTTATATGCCAAAAAAAACTTCAAAATATTCTGCTTAAATGTTGCTCAATTTGTCGTGCTTTAGGCTGTAATTTTATTTAGGTACCGCGTCTGTTTTCACTATTAGCTCGGGCAGAAAAAGAACTTTCAGGTGATACCAAAAACATTGCAAGTAGCCACTAAAAGATATCCAAACAAGCCACAATCTCAAAAAAAGTTCGCTCATTGTCATTTTATCAAGAAAAAGTTGGTGCTTACCGAGCATTTAGTTCACAAACTTAGCTTTCATAGGCACATATAATTATTCCTATAATGGTTATGTAATAAACATTAGTTCCTGGTAATCTTTTTTGCCAGACCATTCTATTGAAAATTTCAGACATATTCGGTCAATTATTTTTTCAGAGCACAGATCATTTTGTTGAAATATTCAAATAACGAAATCAAAAAGTGCAAGCATTACGATCGTGCCGTTTTCAGGTAGATTTTTCTGACTGTAAAAATTTAAAATATCGTTTTAAAATTTCAACGGTCAATAATGCAAAATTGGCTAATAGAATAACAATAGGTATACTATGTCTGACCAAAAAGTGTATGTACGGAACTTCATTGCTTTATAGCAGCTTAGTCGTTTGAGGTAACCACCATAATGTATATACTAGATAAGAAAAATGCCCTGCGGGACGCTGGTAGCATAATAGGCCAATTTACAATATCCATTTATATCATCCATTGTATAAGAACCGAAACTGAAGCTGAAAAAGGACCTGTTAAAAGTCTTCAAACTAGAGCATTTTGACTGAGCAATAGGCCGACTGCTGCGCCCTATTATTGCGGGCACCACGGTTGTATAATTTGGGCCTCTTGAGCTTAGTCTGGGCATACACAGAATGGTGTTAAAAGTTTCGGCCATTCCGGCTAAATTTTGAGGACCCTGCGCCCTTATTGATCAAATTGAGCAATTTTCGTCGGCTGCCATTTTTGCCCACTTTCGTTCAAATTGATTCCAGGGGGGGACCTTTCTCGCAAATCTAGGCAGTGTCTTGATTTCTGGGGGGCACATGTGGTGAACTGGTGGTGTGCCGAAAAGGGAGAGTGTACCCCCCCTTGAAATCAAGACACCACCGATTTTGTGCTGGTGGTGTGCTGAAACGAGGGTACCCCTCGCAAATCAGGACCTGTCTTGATTCGAGGGGGAGGGTAAAAATCAAGGCGAAAAAAATTAAATTTCCCCCTGAAATCAAGTCGTAAAACAGTTATTTCGTTATACTTTTATACTTTATACGTTATACTTATATAACAGTTATTAAGTTATACTACCTACTTCTGTCGATTAATGGCTCCTGTTAAGCAAGAAAGACCTAATATCACCGATTTTGCCCGCAATAATAGGGCGCAGCAGTCGGCCTATTGCTCAGTCAAAATGCTCTAGTTTGAAGACTTTTAACAGGTCCTTTTTCAGCTTCAGTTTCGGTTCTTATACAATGGATGATATAAATGGATATTGTAAATTGGCCTATTATGCTACCAGCGTCCCGCAGGGCATTTTTCTTATCTAGTTTTGATAATTTTTCGGCTTCAGAAATTAAATCCAGTTGTTTTGAAAAAGCATTTTTAAGCTTAATTTTTAAACTCTTTAGTCCTATGTTTTTTAAGATTGCGAAATTTTATATTTAAAGTTTTATGCTAAGATTTCATCAACAGCAAAAATTGCAGCCCTAGGTCCAGCGCCCCTCCGGCCGCGGCTCAATATGCAGTCACCCATCGGCCGCAGCTCAAGTCGAAACCCCTCCACCGGCCGCAGCTCTAACTGCACCTACCCTCCGCCGAACGTGACGGTGCCGCCCCCCCCCCCGGCGCAGCTCAAGTTGCAGCCCCCTCTCCAGCCGCGGCTCAAAGTGCAGTCTTCCTTCCGGCGCAACTCAATTTACAGCCCCCCGAGTGCTCTTGCTTTTTTAAGGGGGTAGTGTCGCGAAAGCAGTCGATTTTGCGCGACTGTAAAACTTGTTCAGTAAAATGTTAGAAATTGTTCTTTCTATATTTAAAAAATCTATCTAAAAGCAAATTATTTTGTCAAGTTTCAGCAAAATTGGTGCAGCATATAGTTTGCAATAATGTCTCAAAGTCGGAAAAATGACGAAAAAAAACCTATTCACATTCCATTTTTTAGTCACATTTATCAATTTTTCTGTTTAGTTTTTTTACACAGACTGATAGCACATATGTTGTAGTTTATGCACACAAAATTTAGTGCAGATTACTGTAGCGGCTGTGGAGTAAAACTAGTTTGAACTGTGAAGGTGTACTTAAACTGTAAAATAGTAACAGCAATAATGATAAATTCTGGAAAATCTAGACGCTTATTTTCAAATCAGAAAAAAAACGAACCTTCAATTTTCTTTTTTCTTATTTGTCGCAAAAAATTGTGCGTCCACACATGATGTGTACTTCACAAGCTGGCCAATCTGATATCTGGCTTGATTTTTTGAACTTTTATGTCCCTATTGTGTGATGTCTGGCTTACAAATGGCGATTGGTCCAAGATATTTGTCGATATTGATAGTGTAATGTCTGGCAGTAATTATTTGACACCATACAGCGTTGGACTAGCTTCTCACTGAATGTAGTATTTCAAAGCAAAAGGTTCTATTTTCACAACCTATGAGCAAAACAGCTTTCTCGACACTACCCCCTTAAATTCGACAAAAAGTACGTTATAGGAAGAGCACGACACTCTCCTTATTATGCCCTACTATGGGAATGGTGAATTGCAAATCTGAAACCGATTTCAGTTATGTAGCTACAAATTGCTCATTTTTGAGCTCACGGACTAAAAAATTTAGTATTCAGTTGTTTTATAACCGTTTCATGGACAGAGAATCATGGGAGATACCACATGATGAACTACCATATCTGGGGTTACGCAACTTGACAAATTTATTCTAGTTACATAATCTTTGAACTTTTTTCAGAACTGATGGCATTGAGCCATCAATTTTCAGTCCTACTGCCACACAGCGAAGCCTATGCTTAATTAAGGGGGTAGTGTCGCGAAAGCAGTTTTGCTCATAGGCTGTGAAAATAGAACTTTTTGTTTTGAAGTAGTACATGCAATGAGAAGCTAGTCCAACGCTGTATGGTATCAAATAATTACTGCCAGACATCACACTATCAATATTGACAAATATCTTGGACCAATCGTCATTAGTAAGCCAGACTTCACACAATAGGGACATAAAAGTTCGAAAAATCAAGCCAGATATCAGATTGGCCAGCTTGTGAAGTACACATAATGTGTGGACGCACAATTTCTTGCGACAAATAAGAAAAAATAAAATTGAAGGTTCGTTTTTCTTTTGATTTGAAAATAAGCGTCTAGATTTTTCACAATTCATCATTATTGCTGTTACTATTTTACAGTTTAAGTAGACCTTCATAGTTCAAACTAGTATTACTCCACAGCCGCTACAGTAATCTGCACTAAATTTTGTGTGCATAAACTACAACATATGTGCTATTAGTCTGTGTAAAAAAACTAAACAGAAAAATGGATAAATGTGACTAAAAAATGGAATGTGAATAGGTTTTTTTTCGTCATTTTTCCGACTTTGAGACATTATTGCAAACTATATGCTGCACCAATTTTGCTGAAACTTGGCAAAATAATTTGCTTTTTGGTTGATTTTTAAAATATAGAAAGAACAATTTCTAACATTTTACTGAACAAGTTTTACAGTCGCGCAAAATCGACTGCTTTCGCGACACTACCCCCTTAAGCAATGTGCAAATTTTAATTTTTTTCATCGCAAAAGTAGTATTTTTTAATACGACATTATGAAAGTCGAACGCGACTCCAGCAGTCCGGTTTTTTTGCATCAGATACAGCGGATAAAATAGTTTATTTCTAGCATTCAACCATGGCAGGCGCACCGTTGCTGTGTTGATACTCTAGGGTGAGGTTTTTACAAATTCTCAACTATGAGCGCTTATAATTCAAAGCGGTGCGTCCTAGACCATTAATCGACTGATTATGTTTTGTTCACCATTCATTTCTCTATCGAATGGTGGTTTCACGATATCTTTACGAAGCACGTAGCTCGAGCAATGGCCAAAAAACTAGAAGGTGCCAGATGGAGGTTGCCTAGAGAGAGAAATTCTGGGCATTAAAGGGTTAAAGCATTTCACGTGCGGAGTGTGTTTTACACTTCCGACTCCATCAAATCGTATCCGCCAGCTACATTTTACCTACATATTATTAATCGCCTTGCGTGCTTGCTTCTGTTAATGTACTTGCTTCGCAATTTCCGCCGTTACGGTAAAAAAATCAACAAAAATGTGGGCAATATCAAAATTTATTAAACTAAAACAAATTATCTGACTGTGATCGACTATATTTGTAAAATTCAGTCAATGTACAAAATAATTAATTAAAAGAAAAATTTATGTTGCTCAAACAACCGTTTCTAGTTTCTACATCAGGTTACTGACTTGTGTCGAGTCGACACATTTTCGGTGAGCGGACGTAAAAAAGTTTAACCGTTGGGCTACCACGACTATGGTGGTTGGCTTCGTTATAGGCTTTTATAAATTCTGAGGGTGTTACGACTTGACTAGGATTTAAAAATATAGATTTTCAGCGCAAAAAAATGAGAAAAAATCAGAAATTACGTAATATAACGTATTACATGTATATTATAATAATAACGTATGTATACTGTACGTCATGTGACTGTCACTACGTATATATATATGAAGACATTGAAATTTGAAAGTTTATGAAGCAACAAACCACCTAATTCAAATTACGTTCACTATAGTATCAAATTTAAAAAATTAAAAATAACACGCAATTTCACAAATAAACAAGCAAATCTGACGTGCTAATTGTTGCACATAATATACACATAGGTTTTATTGCTTCTAACAACTGTACTGAGAAGTTAGTGAAATTCACCATTTTCACAAAATGCGTTAAAAATGAGGTTTTTTTCACATTTCTCAGCAAAGCCACAACCGTTCAATACGAAAATAGGAGAAAACCTATGGCATGAAAAACCACATCGATAGAGCCCATGATAATAAAAAACGGTTCGGCAGATGCTGAGAAAAGTTGGCTGAAAAAAGTAAAAAGAGACGCGAAGTTTTTTGAAATTTTTTAAGATTTATAACTTAATTCAAACTCAATCAATATACTTGCTTTTTGCACCAATTATGTGTTTTTGCCATTACGATCAGTGTGCTAAATTAGGAGCTTCGGTGCGGACGTAAAACGAAGTTATTTGCCGATTTGTACAGTGAAAAGTCGCATTCAGCTGATTTTATCCTATTATAGGTTTGGCGCTATCGCGCCAAACCTGATCATTCGAAAGCATTTTTGATGGAGATTTTCATGAAGTTAAATTATTTCGGAAAATTTGAAGTTAAAAATTTTAATTCAAATAAAATCGATTTTTTCCGCCTAATTATAGGAAACCTACTGTATTAGATATCATTCGATAGCCCATTCCATTCTGCGTCTAACTTTATATACAACATCACTATAGCATGTACCTGTCAAAAATTATCGAATTTTTTTAGTTTTGATTTTTCTATTAAAAAACGTCATTTTTGGCCCGTTTTGTTCGCTGTAACTCAGCAAATACTCAACCAAATTTGATAAATTTTGGATGAATAGACGCGTTGTGACCTCGCACAGTCTGTGAAAGTAATAAAATTTCAAAATTTTATACTAAATTTTTCAATATTTGTCAGGTTTACAGTCAGTTTTCAGCAATTTTTGTTCAAGATTAGTTAAAATAATTGTTACCACAATAAAGTTCAGTTCTTTGGCTTTCATTTGATACCAAAAACATGTGCTTTTGATTGGATCGAGCAAACTTATGCAGCAAAAAGATATAGCTGCTTTTATTACTTGTCAAAAATTAGTGCTTGATGAGCATGCATGTGCATGCGTTCAAACATTCTACACGCTGATATGCGTGTATAAATTTTTGTTGGGCGCACACATAGACTGTGAATAATGATTTATTTATTGCATAACTTTGCTCAATCCAATCAAAAGCACATGTTTTTGGTATCAAATGAAAGCCAAAGAACTGAACTTTATTGTGGTAACAATTATTTTAACTAATCTTGAACAAAAATTGCTGAAAATTGACCGTAAACCTGACAAATATTGAAAAAATTTAGTATCAAATTTTTAAATTTTATTACTTTCACAGACTGTGCGAGGTCACAACGCGTCTATTTATCCAAAATTTATCAGATTTGGTCGAGTATTTGCTGAGTTACAGCGAATAAAACGGGCCAAAATGACGTTTTTCAATAGAAAAATCAAAACTAAATAAATTCGATAACTTTTGACAGGTACATGTTATAGTGATGTTGTATATATCGTTAGACGCACAATGGAATGGGCTATCGAATGATATCTAATACATTAGGTTTCCTTTAATTAGGCGGAAAAAATCGATTTTATTTGAATTAAAATTTTTAACTTCAAAGTTTCCGAAATAGTTTAACTTCATAAAAATCTCCATCAAAAATGCTTTCGAATGATATATACATTATGGGGGTTACCTCAAACGACTAAGCTGCTATGAAGCAATGAAGTTCCGTACATACACTTATTGGTCAGACAATTAACTACATTTTGGTATGAAAATAAAAGTTATTTTTTACGTTAGGCACAAGTTGAGTTATTATAAATATCTTTTTCTCAAACAAATTTTGATAGCATAGGTTAGGTATCACAAGACTAGTGCGTCTGGTTTAGACTAGTTCGACTTAATCGACAACCTGGTGTAATTTAACGCATGACAACAAAATAATTTTTAATTTCTTTCAAATTCAATAAAAATTGAAGTTGAAGTAAGCAAGCTGTAGTTTCTTACTTACTTATGAATTGAA
>JASANF010012158.1:0-49891 GCA_030248245.1 Trissonchulus sp. WLG1_4 | reverse complement strand
AGGGCGGTAAAAAAAAAAGTTTCAAAGTTAAGGGTGTTACCACTTTGACTCCAAAAGTAAAACATCTTTGGTTATAGATCAATTTGTCAAATAAAATCAACGTTCAGAAAATCGCAAAGATAGACTGAAAAATTCTGAAAATTCCAATGATGCTGCGTCAAATTGCGCATAGACAAAAGTTCAATCGATCAAAAAAATTAAAAAAAGTGCCAGCTCGGGATTCAAACCTGAGATCTTTCGCACCCAAAGCGCGAATTATACCATTTGACCACAGACGCACATTTTGTGATAATGAAAAACTTGAATTCATCTGCAAGACCAGCACATCACTGCAAGCAACCGGCCTGAGAATATGTATGAATGTGTATACCTATGCATATTATCTAAAATCGTCGAAATGTCGAAATTTTGTTATCATAAATAAAATATAACAATTACATATCTTTGAGAGCAAAAATATGCAAGAGTCAAGCGTACCAGCATGACCCCTTTTTGATAATGACAACAATTTTGGAGCACAAGTTTATAAGCCCGGTGGGCTCAAATGGTAGTGCGGTGCGCATCTACTGAGCATCTGATATCTAATCAGACGATTGGTGGTTCGAATCCACGCCGGCGCGGACTGTTTTGCATTCTATCATTCCTCGATTACTGTCTTTCTACTTGTATGTTTCCGCTTGCAAGATTCGAGGGGGGGGGCGGAAAAACGCACACACAACTTTCACTCAGCTAAGCGTTGTACCTATTTGACACATCAATGTTGTAGAGAAGCCTGCGGCAAAAGCCATCCACGGGCATGATCATATAATTAGACACACACGCACACACACCTATTGTCAATTTCATCACACAGCCTTGAGTTTTGATCCAGGGTCATCATACGAACCTGTTGCGGTGTGCCGCAACAGGAAAAAATGTTAACGTTGCATAACTTACCGGCAATATTTTTGATAAATAGTTTCCACCAAATTGTTCGTAAGAAGCAGAGTTTACAATTATGGTCAAATCGTCAGCAGCACCTTGATAAAATGAAATTGAAATTGAAATTAAATAAAAATGAACAAGACATAATTTTACAAAATTTGAAAATGCTGACATGAGTACAACCTGAATTGGATATCTTACAATTTTTTTAGAAAACTATTTGAAAGTAAGAACATATGATTGTAAGTTTAGCTTAAGCAGATGAAGCTTATCGAGTTTAAAATATTCTAAATAGTACTTGAGGCATGTGTCGTTGTATTCAGCTCTGTCGGATCAAATTCAAGGCACACTCCGTCATATCGTGAAAATTTAAATTTGAAAAAATTTCGGATGTCTATGTCAATGTCTCCCCAGCGAGCTCTGAGAACATAAAAAGTACATAGTACTAGACTAAATAGTAGTAGAGTAGATGTGAAATATGCTCTAATATACGGAATTAGTTATAATCCGAATAAAACAGTTCCTATTTTGAAACTATTTTTCTACTGCTTCACATGAGTCGATACATTATTTCTTATTCAATTAAAAAGTTCGACAGCATATATTTAGTTTACTAATTTTAAGTGTTAAATTAGAATTCTGGAGACTAGGCTTAGGCTTAGGTTCAGGCTTAGGTTTAGGGCAAAATGAAATGTTTACGATAAATGGCTGTCACACCTGTCACAACTGTCACCACAATTACTTTGTCCTTTTTACAATCACCGGCTTTAAGATTCCGCAAATTTACACGTTAAACAAATTAGATTCAGGCAAAATCATAAAATTGTAATACGGAGCGGGTTTTCATCATAAAATCTTGATACGGAGCGGGTATATATAATACGTCAAAACTACGGATCATTCTAAAGAATAATTGTGAAATAGCAATGGTTCAAACGGTCCGACCTAAATTAATAAATGGAATAATTGTGTTTTGCGAAGTGGACAGCAGCAAACGCCAAATGACCGATAACATGTACGTAATAGGCCACATACGTAAACTTAGCAGGCGAAGCTGAAATTTCGGCGCCTTCAGTCCCGTCTAGAAATTGAACTACGCAAAGAGTGTGGTATCATGTCATCACTACAGCAAAGTCAAATCCAGTAATTTCCCCCCTTTTCCTACAAACCCAAAAAAACACCGTAATCGAAAAGCATTTCTAGATTGTGAAGTTTTCGAGCTTTCCAACAGACCTTGGGAACCGTGTCAAAAATGAAACCGTGTACATGGAAAAATTAAAACACTTTATGGCTACCCGTGTACACGGTTTGAGTTTGCAAATACACGGTTTCAACCAAATTAATAAAGTGAGGGATACGAATCATATGTTTATATATTGTATGAACTGCAAATATATATGTGGTAGGCACTGGTTTTTAGAATGTTAATTTTATAAATGAAAATTTTTATTGAAAGTTCAATAAATAGCAGGTATTTAAGACGCTAATAAAACATACATACAATAACAAACAAAATTGTTTTTTTTCAATATGAACCCAGCGGCCAGTAAGCTCGACACCTGTAACTTTAGACAACATATAGGCACGTTTACACTGTTTATTACTCCTAGCATTTTTTGCGTGCAATGACACGTAAGGTTTTTACGCACCCACTGTCTTTTCACGTAGGTTTTATTAAACAAGTTTTAAAAGTTGTAAATTTTTTCAAACCTAATGAATAAAATTAGTTAAATTGATTTAATTTAATTATTATAGTGATTAGAAGAAAAACAACATTTTTTAATATAGAATATGGCACTCCAGGCAACGAACAAGTTACATTTATTTGCTGAATGAAACCAAAATCCAGTAATTCAAAATGTTTTGATTCCAGTCCTTGCAAGATTAGTATTTTACACAGTTGATGTGTATTTTTTCAAGCAATAAGAAAGTAATTTTTGTGAAACCCAAAAAATACGGTACGGATATTTATTAACACGGTTTAAAACACAAAATTTAAACCGTGTAAGTGGCTAACCGTGTAAATATTTTTCACACGGTTCCTTGGTCATTACCGTACATGCTTATAGTCACAAAGGACGGTTTGTTATAAGTTACAGTCGTCTAAATGAAATAAGGCAAATAAAATCGTTACCCCCTTCGTAAAATTCTAGATTTGTTGGAAGACTTTTTTCTTTTTTTCAGCCTTAGATTTGGTCTTAGGATATTGGCAACTAGAAATAAATCCTCCGCACAGGGAAAAAACCGCGTTTATATCACATAATGGCCTCTTTTAAACAAATGTTATGCCTTTTGGCTTAACAGATGTGCCAGCGACTTTCCAAAGAATAATGGAAAGTATAATAACTGAATGCCCAGTGTATATCAATGACGTTTTAATACTTCCACTCGATGAGGAGCACCATTTACGCAAGCTTGAGCTAAATTTTTAGAGACTAATCGCCAATGGCCTACCTCTAATGTTGAAAAAGTGTATGTTCGGTCGAAAGAACGTAAAATATTTAGGGCATGTACTATCAAATAACGAAATAGCTGTTTTTCCTAAAAAGGAGAAGCAGTTCACAGGTTTCGAATCCTACGAATATTTCTCAATGACAATCTTTTCTGGGACTGGCAAACTATTACTGTCGCTTTGTCTTGAGTTTCAGCGCCGCAGCAGCACCCTTAAATAGATTTGTAACAATTAATTAATGTCCCTTACTTTTTTCTATTAAAATTTAAACTTCTTAAACCTACAATTTTAATCACCTACAAACATTAACCTATTTTCTCAATCTAAAATACATTCCTAACCACCACTCCAACTACTTTACTATGCATTAATTGTCTTTGTTTCTAAACTTTTCGCTTCGTTAGTTTTTCTCAACTATGTGACCTGCATGTCCTGTTCACCTTGATATCCTGTATATTTAAATGACTGTAATGGTGCATACAGGCAGTCTTTCATCAAAACTTTAAGCGAAACGGTTGTCTCTCTCTCTCTCGCCAGTATGCTCTAGTATGCATCATTTTATTTTTATGAGTCCCCTTGCTAGGGGTTAGTTTGTCCTCTCGTTGAGAGGTTTTTACCGTAACCTGTTATAAATTCAGTAACGAGTCGGTTGATTCCGCGAGCTCGCGGTTAGATAGTGCGCCAATAAAGAAATAACCCAGTTTTGTGCGCGTTCCGTTGTTACATTTGGCGAGACTGCCAGGATATATCCAATGGTGCTGCAGACATGAACAATTTATCTCATGCCAGTGGATCGAACCCATTCGCCAACAAAGCCAAAATCGGACACAGGAGCCAGCTCTAGCTCTCAGTGGATAGGTCGGACCTATATAGGAGTTTACAGCAGCAGCTAAACTCGATTCACCAGGACCGTGCCAACATAATAACTCTATTGGAAAATTACGGTACCCTTTCGAAAGAAGTTGGCAAACTAAAAGCTGATTTTTTAAGCTGAAAACTAAGACTGCCAGCTCGTTTGCCCAGACTCACGTCCCGATGAAAGCAATAGGCCTGTTGATCAAATGCACCGTGGCCACACTAAGGGCGTCTGAAACTCCAATGTTGTGCCAAACGGCTGATGATATGAGATTTGGCGTCTACCCAAGCCGTTGCAGTGCAAAGCGTACTTATTGCCTGAAACGGAACCCCTCAAAACTGACGTGTTACGGTACAAAAGGAATCACGTACATTACCGCAGGGAAGCATAGAAATGTTGAGTTAAACAAGTCGTGAAGACCTTCACGTACTTTTTCGATGACGAACATTTAAAGGAAGAGACAAAAGAAGATCTTCGCATCGACGCGGATGAATGCTATGCCATGCGTGAATGGCACAAATGTGAAGAAGGGCCATTGGTGGAGACTGGGGGATTATGGGAAACACAGAATAAACTTGAATGGTGGTATCTAGTTGGGGGTGTACATTGTTGTTATTGGAAGAGTTTTGAAGCGACAAACTGCTTCTTACATAAGGCCTATGTCTATAAACGTCACCACTCCGATGTGATGGAAAGTACTGCTGGTGACGTCGCTCATTGTAATTACCAAGCTGGTAGCTGCCAGCTCAAGGATGCTATATATTATGGACTGCAAACACGAAGGAGTGCTGCGAATTTCTACCCTGGAAACCTTTAATCGATCACCAATGGGACTCAAATTGGCTCTCAGACGATGATAATTTAGCCCTTACCTTTCACGCCGGTGCAGAGGCCAGGGACTCTGACGGAAGAAGAATCAATATGAGGGACCAAGGCATTCCCTTTCGTATTTTCAACCAGAAATTGTCCTGGCTGCGGAAGTATCGCAACAGGCGAAAAAGACAGAATCGGGAGAAAATAACCCCAGTGCTAGCAGAAGACGGCGGTAATACGGCGGGAGACGTAAGTCCGAACGAGAGTGTATTTCGTGAAATAATCTAGCAGTCACACACTGGGCTAGTCAAAATGGCATCGTTATAGGGAATTGCGCTGAAAGAGCAGCACAATATAAGATTCGCCTTTGAACACGCCCCTAAAACAGTTTGCGAAATAAGTGTCAACACATTAGAAATTCTAAAGGCAGGCCTATTAGGCAATCCAACGCTAGCCGTTCGAGCCACTTTACAACAAACTAATGTTTTCGCCCGCAAAGGCGGAATGGCCAACGTGCCAACCCCTACAATCTGGACAATATTGGCTTCTTTCAATGAACGACACGTGTACTAAAGAAATTCCAACAACGTTTAGTCAGCATGGTGAGCTGCATACTGGGTACATGGATCCGATCACGAACGTGGTACAGCCGCACAGCCTTCCGGCTGACTGCTTCCAGAACGGAAATATACCATTTCACCTACAAAATAAGACTAAGCTATACAAAAAGGACAGGAAATACACGGAGCTAACCAATGCACCGGAACTTTGTATTTACGGTACTTTACGGCACCGTGGGTTTATGAACCAACGATTTTCCATCAAATCTTTATGTATAATTGGTCTGATTTACAAACACAAATAACCAAGAACGAACTATTGGGCGACTTAAACATCCAGCTGCGTATATTAGATACGCTCGAAGTCAAAACCCAGATGAATCAGACAGTATTCCAAGGCAAAAGGACCTTAATCGGTAACATTATGCAACAGGGATATTTTGGCTTCCTGTATGGCCTAAGGACCAATTGGTTTCAGGTCTGGGTTTTCACATGCTGCTTGTACACCACGTTGGGATTCTTCGCCCTCCACTGCCTGTCAAGCCGATCACGACGAGCACTATTTGTAAACGTAGCAGACGGCGTTGGCCGTGCTCTCCGAGGGTGAACGACTCCTATCGGACTTTTAGGTAAAATGAGTTCACGTATTGCATCGTCAGGCACTTCCAGATCGTCTAGCAGCGGATCTGAAAATCCTAATTTTGGGATTAAAAGTGCAGACAAGGAGTTTATTGAGCTGCCATCGATCAATGCAAACGTGATAGACTCACCTCCAACCTCGTCTACGTCAGTTACTAACCCTGCATTGGGTAATGTCGCCTCAACAGAGGTTACAGCATCGGCCCCATTTGTTCCGCCAATAGAATTACCCTCCTATATGCTGAGCTCGTTTCGGCCTAACGCCCCAACGGCTCCCACCAGTGTCACGGCTACTACTACCGCTGCCACCTCAGACATGGTCGGAGATCCCCCTGCACCCCAAGAGGCGATTTTCAAACTATTCGGAGAACGAGCCCCGGCAACACGTCCTGGGCGAAAAGACAAGCACAAGAACAATGTACGATTGATCAACGCAGAAGGTAAAGATACCAGTCACAACCTTGACATGTCTGAGCATCAAGGTTAATGACATCCCAATTATAGCCCTGTTAGATTCCGGAAGCGACGTAACTATGGTTAGTCGGGAGTTCCTGGACTTCATGCCAAACATCGAGGATACCGTGCAGCCAACCTCCATGGCAGCCACTTCTGTCACGGGGCAACAACTGAAGTTGGTGGGCTCTACAACGCTCCGCTACAGTCTGGGAGAGCAAGAACATGTTTTCAAAACGCAGGTTGCAGAAACAAGCTTTCATCCAGTAATCAATGGTGTAGACGTCATGGCAAAAAGTTTTCGCCCCTGGGCGAGTCCGTAGACCGAGCCCCTTAATTATTGTACAAAAGACGAATGGCACGAAGCAAATTTGTGTCGATTATCGAAAACTCAATTCGGTTACAAAGAAAGACGTGTGCCCACTGAAACGTATAGATAAAATCTTGGACGTTTTTGAAATCTCGACGTTGTTCTACACATTGGTCCGGCAAGCGGCTACTGGAAAGTCCAGATGGCTGATGAGGATACAGAGAAAACGGCGTTCATTACCTTCCAAAGACGGTACGAATTTACAGTCATGCCGTTTGGACTGTGCAACGCACCAGCAACATTTCAAAGACTAATGGACGTTTTTCTAGCGGGATTGGACTGGCAAACATGTCTAGCCTACCTAGATGATCTCATAACATTTTCGAAGTCCTTCACATCTAAATCACCTTTCTACGGTATTTGAAAGACTGCGTCAAACTGGCCTTAAACTAAAATTGTCAAAATGCTCCTTCTTCCAGCAGCAAGTGACATTCTATAGATACGTCGTCTCAAAAAACGGTATCGATACCGATTCAACAAAGATTGACAAGGTGCTTCATTTTCCAGTGCCAACGAACACTACGGAATTGAAAAGTTTTTTGGGACTCTGCTCCTATTACCGGCGTTTTGTAGCCAACTTTGCTGACATTGTTGAGCTTTTGCATCGCCTACTCCGAAAAAATACCGCTTTGCAGTGGAACCCATCCTGTACGGCTGCTTTCAACGAAATAAAGCAACGACTTTGTACCGCTCCGATCTTCATATACCCTGACTTTTCAAAGCCATTCCTCGTGCAGTCGCACGCTAGTGGAACGGGATTGGGTGTTATCATCTTACAGGAAATCGATGGACGCGAACACCCCATTGCTTTCGCTTCCCGATCCCTACAGAAAGCTGAAAAGAAATATACTGCTACATAACAAGAATGTTTAGCCGTAATTTATGCTGTCAAAACATTCCGACACTACGTCTATGGCCATAGATTCACGCTAGTAATAGACCACTCTGCACGAACCAAGTGTACGGTGTGCGCGATGGGTAATTGCCTTGCAAGGTTTCAATTATGACATAAAACATTGTCCTGGAGTTTCTGATGCCGATGCTCTGTCGCGAAAGCCCGTCAGAGTTGCGACGGTAACCCGAAACGATGCACACTGTAGATGGAATCGAAGACCAAATAAGGAAGGCTCAGTCGGAGGACCCGGACATAGTGGAGATAATAAGCTACCTTTAAGATCGTGCCCTGCCAACAGACCACCAACGCGTGTCCAAAATTACACTCCATTCGCCCCGATATACCCTGGTTGATGGCTTACTTTTCCACCTAAATCCGGCCCTGCGCCCAGGGCAGAGACTGTAAGAACAGCTGGTGGTACCAAGCAGTCTGCGCAATGAGCTCTTGCTGGCGTACCATGGCGACCCCTTGGAGCCCACCAAAGTTATCGTCGGACATATTAACACTTATTGGAGATATATTTCTGACCAAATATGTCTTCTGATGTTCGCAAGTGGTGCGAAACCTGTCAAGCCTGTCAGAAGAGAAAGAATCCCCAGAAAAAGGCAAGGGCGCCCATGATGAACATTTCGACATCGGACTTTTTTGAATGTGTTGGGTTTGATATACTGGGCCCCTTTCCTGTTTCTGATATACTGGGCCCCTTTCCTGTTTCAACGTCAAGGAACAAATACATCGTAGTCTTTATGGATTACTTCACTAAATACCCTAAATGCGCTGCCATCCCTGATCAGACGGCGTATAGCTGAAATTGTTTGCCGACACGGCGCCCCCTGAAAGCTATTGAGCGATTGAGGAGCGCATTTTTTGTCTAAAATGGTCGCCAAAGTATTGGCTCTTTGCGACACTCGTAAAATAAATACTAGTCCATATCATCCACAATGCGATGGATTAGTTGAACGGTTTAACAGGACACTATGTCGTATGCTGAAAACTTACGTCAATACCACCAACACAGACTGGGATGTATATTTGCCCCTTGTGTTATTCGCTTATCGCTCGTCACCACAAGAAAGCACCGGAGAAACTATGCTATACGGTCGTTTCCCTACGCTTCCTATTGACACGACGTGGACGACTCCGAATTTTGTGTATGTAGACGACCAAAGCTACGCCGAACTTTTGTGTCAGAAGCTGCAGCAAATTTGGCAAATGGCGAAGGAACATCTGAAAAAAGCGCGAGAGAACCGAAAACAATACTATCATTGAGCTACACCTATGATAGACTACTCTTGGCTTGGCTTTTGAATGGACTGGACCCTAGAGAGTCCTGGAAAACAAATTGCCGAATCTGTTGGTCGCGCTTACAGGACCATTGAAACCAGGCAGGCTACAGATTGTCCACCTAATCGTGTAAAAAAGTTCGTCGGACAGCATCCTTTGAACCCCAGAAACAATGGAGGGCGACCAGTTCCCAATGGGAAGCGGCAACCGGTTCAGGAGAACATCTCGGAGCGAGCTAATGTCGTTGGTGAATCACGTAAAACCGATGGGAACGAACGGATCAGTTCAACAAATTCACTCTGCCGTTCAACTCGACGACACCGACGCCCAGACTTTTATAACCATGCTACTGAGTCAAAGTATATGAAAAACCGTTGTAAATAGGTGTAACCAGGTGAAAATCTCTGGATTTTGTATTTTATTTGGTGAGGGATGGTACGTAATCTCCGAATTTGTAAATGAAATTAATGTCTGACCACTTTTGTGTGTTATTCGTATAATGAAATTCCGAGTCATACTGTCTCATGCCGTGGAGAAAGAAAAGAAATTAGATTCTGCACTGTCTACCCACTGAACGTATCCGACGCATCAACACGGGTCGGTATAGTAATAATAATTAATATACTTATACTATCCTATTCATAATGATAATGAAAATATCTACTCCACATTAAAATATCAGTTAGAACCATGTGTGGTATTAAGACGTTTAACTTTCGAATCTCGTGCAGCCGCTTGGTTCCAAAGTTATACGCAACGTAAAACGGAGTTATTTGTCTGTTGCTATGAGCAATGTTTAAACGTTGTTACTGAAACCACGGTACTTAGCATCTGTTTCATCAAAATGTCTAAAAGAAGCGTTAATGCTTCATACTACACTGCTAAGCTGTGACTTTGCGTTTAAAAGGGCGTAAAATGGAGTTATTTTTCCTCCGCAGATTCTCCGCGACAGGCCATTTTTGTAGTTAGTTATTTCTGGAGGTTAACCACAAAAATGGCCACAGCTTAGGCTAGGAGCATCGTAGAAAGATAAAAATTACGTCATTGGAAAGACAATTTCTAACGCTTTCAAATGACATATCACATGATGGCGCAACTTCCTGAAAATAAGTCTAAATTTCACTTTCTAAATTTTGACGTACGCTAAACGTCACGTCACAGGGTCATGTGACCCATCATTTGAAAGCTCTAACAATTTCCTCTTAAATGACGTTAAAATTATAATTGTACCACTACCGTATCAAAAGCTATGGCCCCTGAAAACTTTTCCTAAAAGGGGCTAATTGTACAGATCACACCATGAGTGATCAAATCTCTGAGCAATTGAATTTAGGCAAAAATTTAAAAATTTTTTGCTCATTTTTCAAAGAATGAAAAATAAAATAGACTTCACTAAGATAAATACGACATGGTCTAACTAGTCTAAACTAGACGCACTAGACTTGTAATAATAATAATAATAATAATAATAATATATGTTACGATGCCTAACTGCTGCATTTTGTCTCAAAACTGCCCTTGGAGCCCTGCACAAAGTCCAAGCTAATTTGTAATACGATGGTCCCAGAAACTGAGTGAAATGGTCATTCGTAACTATGATAATAAATAACACGATGGCCACTGATTAAGGTTAAATCACTTTAAACTACTTCTTAAGAGTTTGCCGGCTTCTCTAATATTTCATATGATAATTGCAGGCACAGTTTATATAGTACGCTGCTTCAATACGTGTTTTGTTTTAACCTCTACGGTTTTCCCCATTTCTGTATTCTTGCCCGAGTTTTTACCCTTGTCTGTTTTTTGTACACGAGTCCCCGTCTGTTGCGCTTAAACTGTCTTTTTCTTAAGTCCATTGGCACAAAAATGATTCTAAGTTCCCAATGTCCTAGCGCGGACACGACAACCAGCTTATTTTTACCCCGCAGACGATGGCAGCCCTTAGCACCAACGACGTCTGTGAACATTGTGCAGGCCCGATTACATTTGGGAGTTATCAACGGAGGCCCTAGCAGGTGATGGGAAGGGAGGCTTTCGCCAGTTTCTTTGGAATTGGGGGGACCCCACCGCAGCCAGCGCCTATCGCGTTCCGGCGCCAGGTTTGCCTGCCACCCGCTGTTGATCAGGGTATTCGGTTTCGTGGGAATATTGTTGGGGATGGCCTTGTCCCTCGGACACCCATTCGGATGCTCTGTCCCCCGGCGTACAACCCGCTCACGACGCCAAATGCTACCCCTGTGGGCGCGGACATTGTCTATCATTTGGGGGTATCCGATGTGACCCGCTTTTCCTGGTCCCCGTCCTCCACCAATCACCCCCGTCCTGTGTTGAGGTTACTATGCTGCCTGAGAGCCAGTTGTTCAGCGAGACGAGCAGTGCTATTAGGACGCCGAATTTCTGCACCAGTTGGTTAGCGCCACCCATTGCTGAGCCAGGCGTCGAGCCCGTTTCCGGCCCCGTTCCTTCGCCAGCTCTACACGCCCCGCCGGTCCAGGCTCCCAGTACCCCCTTGTTGCAGTCGGCGCGAGCAGCTACGCCGGTGCAAGACGAGCAAGGCACCCCGGCGAAGCGCGCTACCTACCCAAAGTACCCCAAGCTACCCCAACCCGTCCAGCCGTCATCAGAGCCGCCACAGCGTCCATCTAGCCCGCGGCAGCCAAAAGCCCCCCGGGTTGCTTCTAATTCGGATGACGTAATAATTTTGGACGCTGAAGACCTACCGTTGCCCACCACTGGAGTTGAGCAGTGATAGCCTTGCCCAAGCGGAGGCCGATCCCCGGCCTCCGGCTGCCCCTGCTCCGCCAGCTCAACCACCGCATCAACAGCGTCGCCAATACAACTCAAAATGTCTGGTGTGCGGCATCAGACACCCCAGTTGCCTTTGTGAAAGGTGTGCAGTCTGTGGGCAGCCCACGTCCCAGCACGAAGACACACCGGCACCCTGCTGTTCAAATTTTCGGGAACGAGAGCACAGGGAGGAGTGCGACGACTGCTTAGAAGCCGAACATGCCGCGACGCTGTGCAGATGCGTCGGCATCTGCACTAAGTGCTTCAAACACAACTGTCAGTGCGATGAACCGAGCCACCCAACCATCCAGCTTGATCCCCAGGCCAAATTTTTGGCGCATTGCGATCGTGTGTTGACGTATTACAGGATTAGTGGCATCCCTATTCTCGGACTAGAGCGCTATTCCAAGCCCCGAGCTAACGGCACAGCCAACCATTTGGGTACGCTCGCTGCAGAATTGGCGCGGCGTTCGGCGGCCAAGGGACTCTTAGATCGTCCCTTACTGGCCCCCACCCCAACGTGTCACGAAATCTGAACGACCTTACATCTGTGCTGGTCCAATTCTCTGGCCAGGCCGTGCAGCCTGACGAATGGGTGCTTATCTTGCGGTGCGTTTGTGGAATCTGGAAGCAGTCCGCTCAGCAAAGGGGAGTGAGCCGGAATCAAGCAAATTTCAGATTTGGCATTTCGACTTGTCGTCGAAGGGCCGCCTCCTGCCAACGCCAATTTGATCCCCAACCGCCGAGGGAATCATTCAACTGCGGCGCGGCGTTCCTTGCCCTATACAAATTCAAAACTCAGACTGTGGCCATACTTCTGGACATATTACAGCATATGCTGACCGATGGGGCCTGTACTAGTGTGACGCAGGCGGTGAGGCGCATATTACGGGACTGGGTGGTGGACATTTTGCAAAGACGGCGCTTGGAGGATGCTGGGTCCACTACCGTATTGCGTGGATACCGTGTTTACTTCGCTTGGGACTCTCGGGTGGAATTGTGATTATGCAATGGACCACAACTCATGGCAATTAGAAGACAGCTCTGGTGTTTGACTATTCGAATCGAACCATACAATTTACTTTTTGACTACTAATCGAACCATATGATATGCATCTGTACGTAGTATTTTTATTAGTAGGTGTATGCCAAATATTATGTGAGTTCGTATATATATATATAGTATGTATAGTATGCTCTATATTCGTATAGTATGCTCTAGTATGCATCATTGTACTCTTATGAGTCCCTTTGCTAGGGGTTAGTTTGTCCTCTCGTTAGGAGGTTTTTACCGTAACCTCTTATAAATTCAGTAACGAGTCGGTTGACTCCGCGAGCTAGCGGTTAGATAGTGCGCCAATAATAAAATAACCCAGTTTTGTGCGCGTTCCATTGTTGAAAATTACTAACAAAATAGATACTCAATTTGAATAGTAGGAAAGTTGCGAACAAGCTTTTCAAAAATTGTGCAAACTTTAACCGAAGCTCCAGTATTTGCCTTACCGGACTGGTTACGTAGCTTTGTTTTATGTACCGATGCTAGATATTTAGGTGTTGATGTGGTATTGTAACGGTACGTAAAACAGCCGCGGCAGGTCGCATACGCGAGTCGAAGCCTACCTAAGGCAAAAACGCGCAATTCAGTTCAAGATCTTCAAGGCAGCGTGGTAGTGTAAGCTTGTCGCTATTTCCGTCACTATCTGGTTAACGCCAAATTTACTTTAAGGTACTGTTAGGCAACCCTAGAACTTTGGGTAGTCAACGTCTAGCGAGATGGGCTTTAGCTCTAAGGGTGGATTTCACAAAGGTGGTTTTACTAAACCATGGTTTTACGTACGTTTTTATATGATTTGCACATAAATTCCGTACGAAATAACGCCTGATTCGTTACAAATTTCGTAGATTTTCTTAAGCCATGGTCTTAACTCCGTTGAAATTTCAGCAAAACAGAAACCAGCTGTGCTGCAGGTTTGAAATTTCAACAGAGCTAAAACTATGATTTAAGAAAACCTACGAAATTCGTAACGAATCAGGCGATATTTCGTAATGAAATTATGTAGAAATCATATAAAAGCGTACGTAAAACCATGGTTTAGTGCAACCACCTTTGTGAAATGCACCCCAAGAGTTTTCATGCACAATCGAACCCCAAAAATGTAAAAAGAATGTAGTAGCAGACGGCCTCTCTAGGAACGCTCAGTTAAGGGGGTAGTGTCGCGAAAGCAGTCGATTTTGCGCGACTGTAAAACTTGTTCAGTAAAATGTTAGAAATTGTTCTGTTTATATTTACAAAATCAATCTAAAGGTAAATTATTTTGCCAAGTTTCAGCAAAATTGGTGCAGCATATAGTTTGCAATAATGTCTCAAAGTCGGAAAAATGACGAAAAAAAACCTATTCACATTCCATTTTTCAGTCACATTTATCAATTTTTCTGTTTAGTTTTTTTACACAGACTAATTGCGCATATGTTGTAGTTTATGCACACAAAATTTAATGCAGATTACTGTAGCGGCTGTGGAGTAATACTAGTTTGAACTGTGATGGTGTACTTAAACTGTAAAATAGTAACAGCAATAATGATAAATTGTGAAAAATCTAGACGCTTATTTCAAATCAAAAGAAAAACGAACCTTCAATTTTTTTTCTTATTTGTCGCAAAAAATTGTGCGTCCACACATTATGTGTACTTCACAAGCTGGCCAATCTGATATCTGGCTTGATTTTTTGAACTTTTATGTCTCTATTGTGTGATGTCTGGCTTACTAATGACGATTGGTCCAAGATATTTGTCAATATTGATAGTGTGATGTCTGGCAGTAATTATTTTATACCATACAGCGTTGGACTAGCTTCTCATTGAATGTACTACTTCAAAACAAAAAGTTCTATTTTCACAGCCTATGAGCAAAACTGCTTTCGCGACACTACTCCCTTAATGCACTGAAACTAAAATTTCATGTAAATCATGTTCAGTTTCAGTGCATCACTGCAGCCTGCAAGAGTGAGAAGCTGTGACTTGCGTGCAACTCGCAGCGCGTGTACAATGTGTGCGTATATCGATTTAGATTTTAATTGAATCATCCAACGGAGCTGTGGCCTAACCGTTAATGCGTGTGACTGCGCAACACACGTTCGATTTCCATCAGGTCGGAAATTTTTGCAGTTTTTTTTACTTTGAAAGTACAATGTTTTTAATTTATGTTTCTTTAATCTTTGCAAGATGAAAAAATGCTATAGCAGTCTAAGTCACCGGTCACTTCTAAAATTGTATGTACTTTCACATACGTAAAAAGTAATCGTCAAACAAATTTTTGAACTCATTCAGCCTCGATGAAAAGTGAAAGTATGCGTAACATCTGTCTTCGAAATCAGAAGAACTAAGTAGTAGGTACTGACAAAAAATCTTAGTGCCTGCCGCGCCTAATTTTACGGATGTGGTTAAATAATACTTACTGTTGTCATGCGAATTATGTGCGCTTGTCAACATAAGTGCTAGTTAAATATGTTTCTGAAACTTTGTTGTTGGCTTACTTTAATATTCTATCATGTTGCATTGGCGTCACCTGATAAAAATATTGCATTGCATCAGGGAATTTTTCAAGGGTTTTTTTCCAGTTTCCAACAGCCGAATGACTTCGGTGAGACGTTTTGTAGATATCGTATATTGCTTCGTGCATTTCTCCACGGGGTTTGATTTTTGTTGTGCTAGAAACGAGTGTTGACAGATTTAGGATAAGAAATTCTGATGCTTAAAGTTTGACAAAAAAGTAAACATTATTTTATTGTGTGAACTTAGAACAGACTGAATTTCTGTATTTAGGTACCACAAATTTCAGCAGTCACCACCGTCAGAAATCGGGTTTCCGGTTAACGGACCCGAAGTCTCAAAATTGTTTTTTAACTGTCTAAACTAATTTTCACCTAAAATTGATTTAATTTTAATTTATTTGTATTGAATTCATTTAATTTATCAAGATAACGGTCACCTCGTAACGTGAAGCTAGATCTATAATAACGGATTTTTCGAGCTCGCCGCTGAAAATTGTTAACGACGAATATTTGACACAATTTAGTGTTATGTTTGTTGTTCAAAATTTTTGATCAATCCTGTTTTTCCAACCACGAACATGTTGCTTCGATAAATCGGGCCTACCCTAGTATCTACGTGCTCACTAATAAGAAATGAATTGATTTGTTGTGCCTTTCAACAAAATTATTCGTGACTCTCCAGCGTTATTGCAAATACTAAAGTCATCATATATCTAGGAGTCATCATATATCTGAGTCGATTGAGGAACTGAAATCAGGCCACGTCTCTGATTTAAGAGGTGTACGCTTCCGCTGAAAAGGCTATTTCAACCGGAGCTAGAAAAGAAAACAGTGTCATACTCTTCCTTATTATGTACTTCTGATGCCGTATTACAGATGTACTATTACTGATGTATTACAGATCACTCCACAATTCATATTTCATGGTACAGGTCACGTGACTCGTTAACTTGCCTGAAGCTGTTGGGGTGACATAAAATCACGTAAGGAAACTCCAAAGCTGTCACGTAGCTTTTGAAATACACTGTTTTGATTGGCTGCCGGATATAGTCGGAAATTTGAACGTAAACGTTAATTACAGTCAAGACGAGCAGTGCAGTTATGATTGCCAACCAAAGCTGTCTGCAATTAACAAGAGTTATTATTAATATGTAATAATAATTTATCACAGCTTTAGTGTGTTAGGGCTGTCCACCTCTGAAGCAAACAAATTTGTTTGGCAATTACTAAAATTTTAAATCAAACTTAAAGTTTAGTTAATTGAATCAATTTTCTTTACCGTCTAAGTTTGGGTAGTCGAGTTGGAAGCAGAAATTTGAATCCAGCGATGGACGTTTCCAGGCAAAACTCTATTTTCATTTGATTCAAAAGCTGTTTTCCAACTAGAATATCATCGTCCATTGCTAACGCTGGTGTGTGTCGTATGACTTTCACATAGGTATTTGTAACCACTACAACTGATCTCTTTCAAGCACTTCCTTTCAGTTCATCAGTTTAATTGTTAAGTTTATACAACTGGCAGCACATGTGGGCATGGGCAGCTGGGGCGTTTCAGCCACCCCCGGAAGACAATTTTGCCACTTCTGACAGATGCTGCACCCATGTTAATGTCAAGACTAAGCAAAAATGTTGGCTCACCAAGCACGCATCACCCCTCTCGAAATCTTACGTATGTCTTGCAGAGTTAATTTATTTTTTGTGGTCCCGTAGCCAAGTTATTGCATGATTTCAATGTTTAATTCCAATGTTTTCTTGTTGTGCCACAGCACAACAGGTCTCTAATTTTGATTCTGGCGGAAAACACAGGGCTGGTCCTGCAATGCGAGTTTGTGCGTTAGTTTGCTCTGTAGTTTAAGAGTAGTTATGCGTGTGTCACATCACTGTCCATTGCAAAAATTACACAGTAAACGGTAAAACATTTCAGTGTGCGTTTGTTTAGTTCATGTGTGTCAAGTAGTGCGCGTGCGTCACATTGCTGCTATTATTGAGCGTCTGTGATAATACAAAACTTACGCATTGTATCTCTATTTACAGTAACTTGTATACTGTATACTGTCAACATACTAATATGCAAATTAGCTCGTCGGTTTGTGAACATCATACAAAACACTGATTTTACTAGCCATTTAGTCAAAAGCACTGCATTAACAGGTCACCAGTCACCACACGTATGTACTCTGGTATGTAAAGTTTTGATGCAAACTTCCAATTTGGCGAACAAACTGTTGAGTCATGGTCAAGTTCCTTCAATTTTAGTCATACAGGATTAACTATGGCGCAAAATCAACTGAGTTATTATGGTGGTTTTTTCAATTCATCCATGATCAGCAGCGATGCAGACGCATTTAACTACAGAAACTTTAGTACATGTTTGATTGATGCCTGTTCAGATATATACTGACTAACTCCTGCTCAAAGCTGGAGCATTTAGGAGCGTATACTATTGATATGAATCACTGCGAGGCAATATAAATTGAGTTCAGAATCTCCTTAATCAAAAGACACAGTTCTTTACTTTAGATTTAGGATGTTTTTATTATGATATTTTACTTATTATCAGGATGTTTACAGTTTTTAGGTTATTTTACACAAATTATTTTATTTGAGACTTTTTTGAGTTTGTTTTTACACAATTTGCTGTAACACCCTTTTGCAAACACAATTTGCTTAAAGAAAACACTACATCAATTTTTTGCGCAATTTAGAGTTAGATAATTATTTGCTGTACAACAGGCTTTAGCTGACCCACTGGTCAGCTTACTTAAAAGTAATGCTAAATACTTACTGAAGATTTAGCCGCGGAATGGGCTTGTTGGCTAGAAAGGCTAATGGTTTAAAACACTGTAAACGAAATGACTGAGTTTTATAGCTGAGCTGAACTAAGAAATCTTAGCCTTGGAGTAGCAGAGTGTGTCACGAAAAAATGGTCGCTGAAAAATTTGTTCCTCGACAACTTTTTTTCGGGAAAATGTGTCTCAGCAGTGGCCGGTTAGCTCAGATGGCAGAGCGTCCAATTCTTAAGGGAGGGTTCGAGTTTGTTTGTTGCTCCGGCAGCTTGTTTTTTTAAAAATTTGCGCGTCATGATTGTGCAGTTCTAATGTTATATTGCTCTACAGGGCAACAGACTTAATACTTGGATTAGATAGAATTTGCAAAATTTGTGCATGATGCACTAGACCAAATTGACTCAGACATGGTGCATTCATAGTGCATTTTTATGCAGCAGTCTAACGTGGGTTTCCAGCCATCTGGTTGGTAATTTAAAGGCTTATTCATAAAGTGACTAAACTTTCGTGTTTAGTATGTATATTACAAACTTTCGACCTACAATGCACTAATTTGTCCAAGGAACTGCAACACCGATATGTAGGAAATGGTAACCATCCCCCCATATATATTTTGAGCAGACCAACACAAACCAACACGGACACAATTCGCACTAGTTTTAGAAAATTTCATGTAGGTCGATCCTAACGAGCGCATTTACCTATGCTCTGTCATAGGTAGGCAGAAAAGTGTCACTTGTTGTATAAGCGTTAAATACTATAATGCACTCTATAATTTGTATAGTTGTATTTGTTATATTATTTTTTGATGTATCGCATCAACTCTGTTTTATTCCTGTCGCTACGTCAGTAAGTCAGTAGCGACTGGACTTTCCATTTGTTTTGCCCACGTAAAGTACACGTCTTACGTGTATTCGCTGTGGCAAATTTGTGTGTGTGTTTGTGTGTGGTTCCTCTATTATGTGTGATTGTTTGTGAGCTACCCTTGCCGCCAGCCAGCTAGCTTCGTTTTGTTGTTGATAGTTAGCTTACTGTAGGGCCTAAATAGCCAAATTAGGCGTTTTTTATTTTTTTAAAGCCTTTGATAAATTTTTATGACTGACACTTCATTTATCGAAAACTACAGTCGGTTTCAAATGAAAATGCCTCTTGGCGTCGGATTTTTCAGGCCCGACGCGTCGGATGACATCACCCGACGCGTCGGATGACATCACCCGACGCGTCGGATGACATCACCCGACGCGTCGGATGTCATCATCCGACGCGTCGGGTGACATCATCCGACGCGTAGGATGATATCATCCGACGCCAAGTTTGTTGCTGCCGCTAAACTAAAGCTTATGTCATCCAACGCCTGGTGAAACTTGATAAAATTACGATGCTAAAAGAATAAGGAGGGGTCAGAGCAGGCAGTTTAAAATTGTTGGGTTAATGAGTACGTAAAAACACTTATTTGAGCTTTAATAATCTAAAATTTTATAGAAATGGATAAAATGCTAGTGTAGGTACACAAGAATGCATTTTTCAAAAGTTTAAAGGTAAACTCAATAAAGCTAACCCCATTTACACATATTTGTGCTTTAGAAACAAAACTCCAGCCGGGTTATGTAACACAGTCTGGCCAACTTTTCTCAATAATGTAAAGAGCATTAAATATTTTATTTAAATCATTTAAATTACTTTAAATTACCGACCTTTTTAAACTTTTATTTATTTTTATTGAATAATTTGTTCGTATACTTTCAATAACACTCTGCTGCAGCATAATTATTTTATAAATGCTCAAGTTCTACCTGTCGCCCCTCGCGAACTCACAAAAGTTAGCCTATTAGTTTGTAACCCAAAACTAATGCAAAGAAAATGCTCGCTGAAAATTTGGCGTCGTATGACATCACCCGACGCGTCGGATGACATCACCCGACGCGTCGGATGACATCACCCGACGCGTCGGATGACCTCACCCGACACGTCGGATGACATCATCCGACGCGTCGGCCGACGCCGAAATTTCCGACGCGTCGGAGGCATTTTCATTTGAAACTGACTGTAGGTAACTGATAGGATTACTTCCAGAAATATTGAAAACAAACAGCAAAAAAAGCAAAAGTCGTTTCAAAACTATGTAAGTACAACGTACGGTAGTAGTTTTGATCAAAAAGTGTCCGTAAGAGTCTATAGGCTTATTTTTCAAAAGTTGCTATACAAAACTTTGTCAAATAGAGACGAATTTCTGGCGTATGAGCTGACCTGAAGACAAGTATAAACTAAGCTGTACGTTTTTTAGACCATGGTGTAAATTTTAAGCAATTTATGCACCGTGTTTCTTCTTTCGAAATACACACAACATGCACGAACCAAATAGACGTTTCTTTGTGCCATATCCTGTGATGGGTTCGATCAAGGAATTTGTTTCCTAGGTTAGGTAAATTCAAGTCATAGGCACACATATGAAGCTGAGGAAATATCAGCCAGTAGGGGCTGCCACCCTTTTTTTAAATTGGGTAACGAAATGTGGAGATGGATTGGGGGAAAAAGTCAGATCAGGTGTGTGTAAGCAATGGCAATCCTTCATGGTTACAATATTGTATGTGGTTCCATGCGGTCGAAAACCCTCTGTCATCCGGTGAGGGTTGGCAAACCTATCATTACGGTGAACCAGGAAACCGGGTGTGTGGGTTGAATGAAGTAGACTTGGAGGACCCTACGTTTAAATGTATAACATCTGGTATACCTCTTTTATTTCTTCGTTTTCAAAAAATAAGGAAATCCTTTTTATAACATATATACTAACTTCACTCGATGTAAAAGGAAAAATGTGAGCGACAGGTTAACCTTCAGTTGAAGGGATTTCTTCCAGCTGATGTCTATTCTACCGATGTTGCATTAAAAATTAGCACTGCTGGTTAAGACTGTGATGCTGCTATGGCCATGGATTAAAACTCAATAAATTTTGCATAAAATTGCTGCTTGTTTTTATTAGCATCTCAAAGCGGAACATTATCGACGTCATTTTTTGCGTCGACTGAGGGTGCTATTTGTTCGATGGTGATTGTGCAGTTAATCCTGCCGCAGAAGTTCGACTTTGTGGAGTGATCGATTCTGAACTTGAAGGAAGTTTTGTTGTTGTCTCGTCTTTTCTTGCAGGTCTTCGAATACAGAACAAAGCAACTTTTGGGGGCTTAGCAGAAGATGCTTTCGTTTCTGCTGTTTTCGCTTCACGTGAGAAAGTTAATCTACGGGCAAACGATTCCTTTGATTGTGCTGCAATTAGGCAGATTTCTTTTTCGTCGAGTCTACGTAGTTCACTGGAACCAGGTTCCTTCGCTACTCGACATAGATCTTGGAGTTGGTCGACAAGAGTACCAAATTCTTTCGTATAAAAACCGGCATGAGTATAATTCATTTTTGAAAGTTTTCTTGCTTTGTCGGCTGGTACGCGTGTAGGGTCAAGTTTTGTCAAACGTCGCATTCCAATGTACGTCACCATATAACGGATTGTAATGTCGATTAGCTCTACGACTGAGACAACTGCGAACGCCACGTATAGACCCATAGTACCACCACAGTCGGCTAAACCACAAAATGATTAATATATGTTTTAGAGGTTTAATTAGATAAGTTAAAAAAAGTGAAAATAAATTGTGAGGCTGATTTTTTCACCGTTTTGCACTTATGTTACAAACCGTTGCCGATATGTTACCGCAATGAAGTATAATTGTTTATTTTGGTTTTTTAGTCGAAGTATAATTGTATATTTTAGTTAGTCTATTTTAGTTGGTCTATTCCTTCAGAAACCGACTTATTTCTAGTCAAAAGTTTGAATGCAATATCGAGTTGACTAAATTATAGTAACCACTGAGATAAGGAGTATAGTACAGCCATTTGGCATCGTTTCAAGCATTTTAAGAAGGTTGAATAAAGAACGTTGAAAAACACATTTTTCAATCTGTAGTACAGAAATTGTAAGTTTAGCCAGACTAAAATAGACTTTAAAACTACATTTACGGTGTCTGCAGAAATACCTAGTGAGCCTAAAACAGACTTTAATACGACATTTATGAGCGATAATGAGCAAATCTCCTGCTTATTTACAGAAAGCGCGATAATTTTAAATAATAATTGATAATAAACGATAACTGATAACAACAGAAATGCTCTTAAATAACATATATGCATAATAATATGCAAGACTGGCCGACTCCTGGTATTGGACCCTCATGTGCAATTCGGAAACCCGGAAATTTTAGCTTTTTCAATTTAACGCACTTTTTTGCCGTAAGACCGATAATAGACGGATGAGGAGGGATGATTGGTGTCTTAGTGCCAACTATACTGAAAGGGGGGGGTTGAATACACCCTTGAACTCCACTTTTGTATTTTTATAAACTGCGCAGTTCAAGTACCCATAAGCGTCCACATGTCGTATACATCATCTTCTTTCGAAACCTCTTCTGCTACTTCGTTGAATTTAATGCGTATTACAACAACATTTTCCCTAAAAATAGAAAAGAATTATGTAGTATGCATATACTAAAACACTTCACGCTGACTACAGTGGGACTAATGTACGAGCCAACTAAAACTAAAAAGCAACAAGCCTCAATTGTTTGAAATAATATACTGCTGGCAAGACTCAATAAGTGACTCTGTAATCATAAGTTTGACCATGCCGCTTAAAATTTTGAAATAGCCAAAATGTTTAAAAATAATTAGCTTTGTCCTATTGGTTTCGTTTGTTTTCTAATTGTTTTTCGAAGTTACTGGTAAAGCTAGATGGACTGAATTTTCACTCGCCGAAACGTACATATGTATCTTTAATTATTTCCTGGTTGGTAGTGATTACTTAGTTTTGTTCAGTAGTAAAAAATTTAAGAAAAATCACTAATGCATTTTTGAATGCAGTTTTGTTAAATAGACAGAAGAGGCCCGACTTGAAAAAAAAGAAACAGAGGCACCAGAATCGATCCTGGGCTAGGGTTGTTTCAGTTAACTGATAACTGATTACTTTTATTATTTTAGTAATCAGTTAAAGTTAACTGATAACTTAACTGATTACATTTTGCGTAGCAGTTAAACTTTTTACTTTAACTGATTTAGTGGCAAAGGCAGTTAACTTAACTGAAGTTATCGCCAAAAACTGATTTAAATCAGTTAACTGAAAATATTTTCAGTTAACAGTTAACACGCTTAACTGAAAATATTATTTCAGTTATGCGCATAACTGAAAATGCTTTTCGGTTATGTTATGGAAAATTCCATTTTTGTGCAAAATAGGCATGTTTCTTGCATTGGTAGACGCTCACAAAATTATTTGTGTAGGTTATAGCACGATGCGGTGCACTCAGCAATTTATACGCAAAGTTACGTGCAGCGCCACGTGTATGAACGAGTGCGCGCAGCACACTATAGGGGTTTATATATATATAAGTTTACAAATAAGTTTACGCACGTTTGTTCACGTGCCAGGTTGAATAGTTACTGAATAGTTACTGAGTGCACATTATAAAATATACCCTTCAAGACCCTGTACTCAACTGAGAGGGGGGGGGGCGTAGCGAAACGCCTTTTCTAGTGTCTTGAACTCAGAAGGGGTTTTCCCCCTCAGTTGAGTTCGGGGTCTTATACGGTTTTGAGGCGGGTACTCTCTCTCTCATTTTAAGACATTCTGAAAGTTATGACATATGAAATTATGAAAGTACTCCCCCTCAAAAGCGTACAAAAAGGGCCATTTTGCGCTCAACATTGGACGCAAGCCCCAAGGCATAATAGGGAGCGTGTCATAAGTCTTACTTTTATGTACTCTTGACATAAGTTAAATTATGTAAAACATATGTAAAACATACTGTGTAAAACTAAAGCGAAACTAAGCAAGAAATCAGGAACATGCCTAAATTAAAAATTAGGAAAGAAGTAAAACTAAATTAGGTTTTTGTAAATGCACATTCACTGCTGTAGAGCCGGTAGCCACGTGCGTGTAATATACACATTTATCCTTTCGAAAAATAGTGTAGTGGTATATAATGCAAGTTATTTCTAAAATGGTAAGTTAATAAAAACGTAATTTTAACGGATATAACTTAACTGTAACTTTAACTGATTTAAAATCTCATAACTTAAACAACCCTATCCTGGGCCCCTTGCGTCGACGACAAGAATACTAACCACTACACCACAGCCTCCAAGTCTCATAGGCCCTAATTTTCATTTACAACAGTCTATAAAAGTTGTAAAAATGCACTTAATTTGCGTAACCATAAGGCCGGAATACGCTACTGTTTTTTTTGCAAAAATAATAAGGCTTTTTCGCAAATATAGGTTAGCGATTGTTACAATTTCAAATTAAACTTCATTTATTTATTTTTAACAGTTACAGCCGACGTTTAAAACTTCAAATTCAATAGCATATCATTATGCACACAATTTAACAGTGTGTAGACCACAAAAAATTTCTAAGGAATCCAACTGTAAAGTAATTTGTCACTTTTTGCTGCTGCGCCACAGCGCAGCAGCTCATTTAGGAAGAGTCTGGGTATCAAAGTGCACAAGACGTGCTCTTGATACCCAGGCTCTTAAATCGCTCTGCACATTGTGTGCATTGTCTGCGTGTGTAATGTGTAATTGTTTATCACTGCTCACACAGTGATAATATGCAAATTAGTTGGAATCACACAAGCAAGTAAGTGCAAGTGTATGTTGTCATTGTCTGTGTGTGTGGGTATGTGCAAGAGAGAAATATCAACGTCTGTTGACCAGGATATCAGTTAAGGACAGCGCATGTGTATATACAGTGCAGCTATTCAGCTGATAAGTACAATTTTAGATTAAACTTCAACGCACTCCAAGATTCAACAAAATTAGACAAAAACAACAAAAACAACCGTGAGACTGGTGTACGTTTTCGCAGCCAGGTCGCTACACCTATGGCCATCGATATGATATGAGCTACACCGTTTACCTAAAGTTTTGCTGCGCAGCAGATTTTTGAAATGGTTTACCCATTTACTCAGGCCCAATGGGCTTTTTAGTGCTTACTGAGAACACCTTTTGCATACAGCTTCTGCTTGTTTGTAAAACAACAAACTATAGAGTTACACTTATGGAAAAGAATGGCTAAAAACTCTAACCTTAAAAAGTGATCCGTGTCGGTGATACTGCGTTGATAGTCTTTTGCCACGTCAATTAAGCGTTCCAATATTTTCGAAAGAGAATGTGAATTGTATTCGTATTCATTATAAAGTTGCTCTGCGTGGATATTTTTGAAGCATTCGTTCATCATGTTTGCAGTAACAGTTTTCGCTTGTTTGCCAAACATTTTTTGAATTACGTCTCCATATCTTTTGGATTTTTGTAACAAATCCATCGCTCTTTGTCTAAGATCATTAAATTGACGGAATATATTCTTCCACTGCAAGTTTTTTTTGAACTCGTTTTCAACCAAACTATTAATTACCTAAACCCAAACTAACTAAATCACAACAATGAAAGTACGATTATGTCTACGTCACTTAGAATTTTAATCATTAGAATGACTTTTTATTGCCAAATTTGGATAATAGATGGAATTTAGTAAGTGGAAGTGAAAGTTGAACTTGGAAGAAATCTTAAAGTTGGATTGTAATTAAAATAAAAAATGAACTCATGATCATTCACATTTGTTATAATAAAAGTAAAAGAACAATTTAAACATACACTACTATGGGTGAGACGTGGTATGCATTTTGGCCCTGAACGATTAACTTTTAGTGAACATTTCGGAGTACTGATTTAAATCTGTCTGCCTTCAATTTACTGATATATAAAGGTATATCAGGGTTGGCTGACTATCCACAAATACTTTAGACTAAGTATACTGGTACCATACTATATCGACGTAATTTTTAAATCTGTTTTTTTGCGAAGTGACATTCTTGAAAGTGTAACAAAGACCCATGACAAAAATGAACGTAGTTTTCAAAATTATTAATTATAAAGCAGCTGAGGATTATTACTTACATGTATGAACATGAGGTACCTTTTGTTCCTGTTCAAGGCGCCACGCATTCCGAAAAACAAAGGATGATATTATTGAAAAATCGGACACGCCATTTAAGTAATCCTTAGAGAGCCCATATAAGTCTGATAACACACTTGCTTCCTGCCACGTCTTTTCCCTTCGAGTTTTTTTTAAAGACTTGTGTTCAACCGCTATTAGCTTCACTACGGTCATCAACGGCGAAATAAGTGTCGGCAACAGCTGTTTAAGACGGTTCGTTTCCGTAATAAAATGGCGTAAGGTAGATTTTATGTAAAAATCGATGTCACACGATCCACATTGACCAGTGGAAGCAATTGTTTCATAGCCTTGGAATTTTGTCTTGGCATAATTGTACAATATTGAACGATTATTGGAGAACCATTTTTCAAAAACTTTCAATGTTTTTGTGACAACCCTCACTTCACTATAGTCGGTTTCAAATGGAAATGCCCCCGAATTGACAGAAGGTTCAAATTCTGTTGGGGTATCACCAGACACATCGGAAAACAGCATTTCATTAGCCGTCCAAACTCTTACACAACCGGGTGAGTTTAAAAAAATGTGTAGCAGTGAATAAACTTGAAAAAAAGAAAAATTATCACATATTTTGGAGAAAAAACCAGTAAAGCATTGATTTACTGTCTTTAATCTAGAACTGTAGGATTTTTCCAACGACCAAATTTTTAATTTTGCTGCATGTTCCAGTTCATTTTTATCTGTAAACTGTTCATGAGTAATTCTGAATAGGCTACTAAAATATAAACCGTCTTTTTTTCGCCAGTTAGTGTACAATTTTTTACGAAGAAGTGCCTCTTTGAACTTCTCAAAAAAGTTTAATAGTTCAATTGTGTCTATTCTTTTTTCGAAATAGTTTACAAGCAGTTGGTTATCAAGACTTGTCTTGATAACAGCGTCAAAAAAATATATAGCTTCAAAAAAGTCCGTTTCTATTTGTTCCACGTGTTTTAGCAAAGAATGGCTCGTCGTCTCTATTTTCCGCATGACAGAATAAACATCCGGTAGTTCTGGCTCAAAATTATATGTAATATTGCAGGAATTAACTGCATCGTAGTGCCCTAAAATGCTGTTTTTGAGTTTGTTTCGTTCATCGAACAATAGCATGAAACGCGATAAAAGATGTTGTGTGCTTTTATTTAGATTGGGAGCATAGCGTTGTGTAATACCGTATGCGTGCGCTACTTTCTTTATCTCGTCAGTCGTATTAACAATCCTGTTCAATGATCTCAAAAACTGAGGCGTAAATTTTGATCTTGTCATTGTATTTTCAAAGGTGATCACAGTTCCATGCTGAAAGTTGCACTGTTTCTCTGGATATTCTGCTTCTAAAGTTAAAATATTACAACTCAGCTTTATCAGAAACGCAACATGCGCCATAGCGTCCCCGAGCCGATGCGTGGGGGGACGCAAATATACTCAATTGTTGTAGCTTTTTAGCGCATGGAGACGCTTGAGTCACTAGGGTACGGTGTTGTTTCATCAGATAACTTTAGTTCCAGGATTGGCGAATGGTTATTTAGTTTTGACTATGACTATGAGCTCATAATTATAATTATGCTCTAGTTATAGTTACAGTAAAACAGAGTATTAGTTATCAAAGTTTTAAGATATAGTTTTTAGTATGATAGGTAAAAAAGGTGGTACCTACCAGAATCATGTTGGAATTTTGACTGTAGCCAAGTGAATGCGGTGAAGCTAGGGTTTTGAGTTTTTTATATTCCTAATCAAAAGATTCCGATAACATACGCCAAAAGATCAAAGAAACCTTATTTCAGAAAAAACAACCACAGAAACAATATAATCAATAACCAATAAGTTTTTCGAAGACTTAGTTTCGATTTAAATTTGTTATTGTCATTAAAATTAACATTAGGAGTTGAAATTAAACATTAGGAGTTAACAAATAATAGGAATTTACGTATAAAATCTGCGGCGCAAAACAGTAAATCATATAGGGCGCAGATTTTTTGTGTTGATGTTTTTGAATCTGATAAGGATAAATTCAACTCGCATTCACATTTCTTTAAAACCAGCTGTCGGTAAAAATCATCAACGCATTGCTGCACAGATCCATTTTGTTCTTGCTGTTTCTTAAAAATCATCTGCAATGCAATTGTATTAAATATAATTTTGTTCATGTGAACTCTCCAAAGCAGTACTAATTATTGTATTTACTTATTGTTTGTCAATGTAGCCTTAGTTATAAACAAATCAAGTTTCGAATAAACACAAACCTGTGAACTCTGACCCTTGGACCCTTGGATAAAAGTTCAAAAATATTAGTTTTGCTGGCATAATGATTACAATAGGGAATGGGATTACAATTACAAAGTTTTTTCCTAACGTTGATTACGATTACATAAAACACACATTAGCCACAAAAATTAAAAAGGTACATATTTTCTAATGTACACAAGTTTCTGGCTGTGACACTCCAATATTATGTCTAAAGTCATTATCTTCTTAAACAAATTAATATTTACTAATTTAACTTATCACTAGTAATGAACAATGTTACTAATTTAAGAATAAAGTGTTTACATAACACATAGCTGGAAAACTTTGCAAAATTCAGGCTTCTTATGTTTATCGCGGTTTTAGCATCAACTTTAGGGATGGATTTCACAAAGGCGGTTTTACTAAACCAACCTTTACGAATATTGTAGATTTTCTTAAACCATGGTTTTAGCTCAGCTGAAATTTTTTGAAACCTGTTGTGCTGCAGGTTTCACATTTCAACTGCGCTAAAACCATGGTTTAAGAAAATCTACGAAAATCGTAGCAAATCAGGCGATATTTCGTAGTGAAATTATGTGTAAATTATATAAAAACGTACGTAAAACCACCTTTGTGAAATCCACCCGAGGTGTAAATGATTTTTATAAATTAACTTTTTGATCTTTTAGTTGATAACTTTGTTTCCGCAGTTAAATTTTTGATTTCATCAATGCTGACTGTATCTGCCGTGATGAAAAACATTTTGAATTTAAAAATATTGGAAATATCTTTATCGATTACCTTAGTATATGTCAAAGAAATCGACGTAATACTTCCGGGCACCGCAACAGCTTCATATGAGTAAGATTGATGATAGCCGTTTTTGGAAATAAAAATCTAAAAAAATAACACACCGATATTGGCGCGATGTTTGAGGAATGTTAAGTTCAATTTTAGAGTATTAGGTTTTCTGCAAAAACAAGTTGCGTGTTGTGTTTTGCAAAAGTTAGGCCTACAAGGCAATTTTAAGAAGCTGTAAAGCATGCTCATTTATGGTTTATACTGTAACCGCCAGTTTGTTTTATGAAACTTGAATGCAAAGCACTCACAAAATTTAGGCTATAATAGCTTCAACGCTAGATACGTTCAGCATATAGTCAGCATTCGTGTTTACTGAAGCGTTGTCAAATCTTAAAACATACAACTTTACAGCTTACATAACTTAACCCAAGCTATAATTCTTGTACTACCTACAAATTCATGTGCATCAGAGGCATATCTCCAACTACCCACAGTCAAAAATTTAGAAACTTACTGGCATTGACTTTGTTAAGTCCCTTCCAACAAACCGTTCGTAATAAGAAGCGTCAAAAATTATAGTCAAAACGTCGGCAATACCTAAATGAACACAAGCATCTATGTAACATAAGTAAATAAGTAAGTAAGTTGCTTAGCTTAGATTGGGCAAATGCTAAGTTAATCATACTGTCAATATAATGATCATAAGAAATGACTAACTTCCAGTACTTATTTGTCAAAAATATACATTTGATAAAACCCGATAAAACCTAATACAATTCAGAAATGGCTTAAAAATACTTGATGCATTAGCCGTCATGGGCAGCACTGTTGGGTCATATTCAAGGCACACTCCATGATGTCTTGAAAATTTAAATTTGAACGAATTTCGAACGTCTATTGCATTGTCTCCCCATTGAGCACTAAAACATGTACAATGTAATGTACAATGAATGTACAACAGTGCACAACACACTCAATCTATTTTAATATATACTTCCGTTTGCTTCCGTGTGAGTCCCTCGGCATCTGTAGATAACATTCGATTTGATCAGAGCACCAGTTCAATCCTAACTGTCGGGTGGGTAGGTTGAGTCCTTCTTGTGTCTCTTTTGTTCCTACTGTTTTACCTTTCTGCATCGATGCCTTGTCCCTCTGGATAGTGGATGTTTATACCAATAAATCTGATTAATTACTCCGTGGCGCTTTGTATTCTGTGTTCCCTAGATTACAGTCAAGTAGGCGACTGATCACCTCACTGCTCGAACCTGATCTGACTCACCGCCTGAATTCACACCTGTTTGTGTAAGTAAAAATCTTGATATTTTGCAGTCTTGGTCTAAATTAGGGCTTCATTTCTATAGTAAATTTAATATTCGCGAATTTGCGAAGGATTTTTGCGCCTTTGCGAAGACAAAGGGACACTATTTCTGGTCGGGACTGTACATAGCAAGCCTTGGCAATGAACGTAGCAGCAGCATCTGACTATATGGTTGTTTAAATACTTAAATCGAACCATGTTTTATATACGCCTCAATAAGTACGAACTTTAGCAGAAAACTTAAATTACAATTATAGCATTAGTTTGATGAATTGTACACAACTAGAAATTTTTTTTCGGTGGCTTACCTTAAAATTTTTTCTTGCTTCATTGACGTCACCTGATAAAAGTACTCTATCGCATCAGGAAATTTTTCAAGGGTTTTTTTCCATTTCTCAACACTTGAATGGCGGCGTTGGACTGTTTTGTAAATGTCGTAGAATACACTGTGCATCTCTCCAGGAGGTTTCATTTTTGTTGTGCTAAAAAATGTCAACAAAAATTAAAATCAGGTTATGGGTTACGCCTAGTTCTGAGGTTTGTCATCGTTCTTATAAGCCCTAAACAATTTTCAGCTTTTTTCTTTGACCGACGCTTATGGCATAGATAAATAGGTGATAATTGTTCTTATCTGAGGTTGGGGTGCCTTGGAGAAGTAACATATGTGAAAATGAGCAATGGAGAACTTTGATTTTTGACCTGGGTAGCCCTCCCTTAATACCTAGGTTTTTATGCACAACTTGAGTTATTGTTGTTGTCGTTGTTGTTGTTGTTGTTGTTGTTGTTGTTGTTGTTGTTGTTGTTGTTGTTGTTGTTGTTGTTGTTTTTGTTTTTGTTCTTGTTGTTGTTGCTATTGTGAATTTGTTGGATAAATGCAACCAAAAATCATTAGACCGCTTGAAATTTGAATCGGTAAGCGCTGAATTAACAGAAAACCTTCCAGATTACCTTCTAGAAAAACTTATAAAACCTATAAACGCTATTACCCCCTTAAACAAAGACACGTACAGTCTCACATGAAGTTAACTTGCCTGAAAGCTATTTCGTGGCATAACAGTACGTATGGAAAGTCCAAGGCTGTTACATAGTCCTTGAAATACACCGTTTTGATTGGGTGCCGGATATAGTCGGAGATTTGAATGTAAACGTTGATGCCAGTAACGAACAGCAGTGTAATTATTATGGCCAACCACAGTTTTCTGCAAGTAACAACAGTACTATTCATATAACAGATATTCAAAACTGTAGACTGAATTCACTCCATTTAATCTAGAGCCGGAATGGGGTATATGACACACGCAATTTTCGATTTCATTACAGTTCTTAAAACATTATTCAAAGTTTAGTTTTAGTTTAGATAAGTACATATAAACATAGTTTTGTTTACCGTCTAAGCTTGGGCAATCGTGTTGGAAGCAGAAATTTAAATCCAGCGATGGACGTTTCCAGGCAAAACTCTATTTTCATTTGGTTTAAAAGCTGTTTTCCGAGTCGAATATGATTAGCCATTGCTATCAAAGGTTCTATGTCGTATGTTTTTTTACAACAGTAAACAGTAGTTAAGATTTTTTTTCAAACATTGCATTTCAGTTTATCAGTTGGGAGTTTAGTTTATACAAATAGTTGCAAATTTGCCAACTTAAATGGCCAACTTGGCCATTTCAAGTTGACCAACTTGTCCAATTTGGCCAACTTAACTTGGCCAACTCAAGTTGGCCAGCTTGGTTAAAATTTAAAAACAGTGTTAACTTCAAGATTTGAACTTGCCTTCATTTCCAACAGTCAAAGTATCGGATGTTCAAGTTGGCCAAATTGGCCAAGTGGACCACTTAAGTTGGCCAAGTTGGCCACTTAAAGGTGGTAGTAACGTTTTCGACAGTTTTGCAGGAGTAACATTTGACAACTTACGACTAATTTTCAATCAATAATTTATAGTACGCATATTAATTTAGGAAACTATAAATTACTATGAGATAAATGCTTGCTAAAATAGCTTGAAACAATCATTTTTAATTTTCACAGAAAATATTTTTTAGCCAGTTATGACAATTTTTCGTAAATTTTATGTTTAGCTAAGCCAAAGTAGTAGCTAGTCAAAAAGGCCGTTTATTGAAAAAAGAAAAAAATGACACACGGGCATGTCAAAAACCTTCAATTTAGATGCCAAAACTTATCCTTCCACTTTTCACTTTTTGAGATTACGTCACATTTATGTAACATTTCTTTTTGAACTAAAGTGCATTACACAAAAGCCCGCAAAACTTGACAACTACTGGAGGAATTTTGTTCAAAATTTTGGATAAATTGGCACACGTATGCAAAATTACACGTACACTTTATGCTAAAATTTCAAAAATTTTGTTGGCTTAAATTTTGCGTTGCATCAATTTCATTCACAGAAATCTGTGAAAATGTACTTCCGTGGAATAAATCTCAAGTCTCAATGTTGCAATCTTTTCATGCGTTATTTTACATGTATTTTTAGACAATTTCTGATGCGTCAATTTTTTATTTGTATTAAGTTAGCCCATTTCGTGAAAAAATTAGATTCAAAAATTTGTATATTTTTCAAAATTCGAAAAAATTCAAATTTGAAGGTCCGTAACTTCCTTTCTGCATCATATAAATGCACCAAACTTGGCATTAAAATTCACCCTGTTATTGACTATGTTGGTGTAAAGAATGAAATTATTTAGAATAAAACTGTCAATTTTACAAGCAAAACATGAAAAATGCAAAAATTCGAAATTTGACTACTTTAACAGTGTCTGCAGACTAGCTTGTTACAGATTTAAGCTAGCTAATGTGCATAAATGTAGTTTTTGTCAAGTACTTTAACGTGAAAAAGACAGCTATTAAATTCATTGAGTCAATCAAAAGTTATAGCACGTTATAAAAACTGTCGAAAACGTAACTACCACCTTAAGTTGGCCAAGTTGGTTGGCCAACTTGACCATTTGTGATAGCACAAGACCAGGATGGTGTGCTACCCGGATGTGCCCTTAAAAATTTCTAAAATAATTTCTAACGTCTTTTCAAATTTATTCATTTCTCATCATCCCACATTTACAAAACAGTTCACAATTCTTCGAAACAAAACTAACTATAAACATCAACTGACTAAGTTGGCCAAACTTGGCCATGTAGGACACTCCACTTGGGACCAATAATGATTGGAACTTATTATAATGAGGTTCAGTTAAATGGCTGCGAAATATGCGAAATGCGAGGAATCGTAGACTAATCTAAACATTGGCGGCTTCGGATATTAAATTGTGGTTGAGCATATGAAAGTCGAGCAAGTGAATGTAAACAGTTTTTTAACTAGCAGCAGACTTGAACGTACCGTTATTTTAATAATTGAATTTATTTTTAATATTAATATTAATACAAGTCTAGTGCGTCTAGTTTAGACTAGGTTGACCAGATGCACAGCATGAAATCATCTAACATGATAAAAACTTATCCATGTGAATTTTTGTGGAGCGACTTCATCTTATGCAATATTGCAAAAAGGTTTTTAAACAAGCACTTTTGTTGACGAGCTCACTGTTTTCACATGATGACAGTGAGTATTATTTTACCGTATCGGTAAAATTAAGCGCGGCATGCACATAATTTTTTAACGGAGTTAACGCATAACGGAGTTAACGCATAGAAATTAACATACACGTGTTACATTTGTTCGATCTTCGCCGATCTTTTCGGCAGCACTTGCCTACATACAAACTGTCATTGATAATATATGTTTTACCAAGAACATAATAGGAAGAGTATGACACTCTCTCTATTATGCCTTGGGCTTTGCGTCCAATGCGGAGCGCAAAATAGCCCTTTTGTGTACGGTTTTGAAGGGGGGATACCCCCCTCGGTTGAAGACGTAATGCTCAACTGAGGGTGGTCCCCCCTCTGTTCAAGACACTAACAAGGCCTTTCGCAGACGTGTCGAGCTGAGGGGGGGTTGACCCCCCTCTCAGTTGAGCACTACGTCTTCAGCCATGCAGGGATACCTCCCCTCAAAACCGTACACAGAAGGGTTATTTTACGCTCCGCATTGGCGCAAGACCCAAGGCATAATAGGGAGGGTGTCATACTCTTCCTATTCTGTACTCTTGGTTGTTCATAGGCCTAAAGCTGTATATAATGCAGATACATGCAATTTGACTTCTTAATTTCATTATTGTAGTACTGTTCCTTGCACTTTAAATGACATTTTTGGCGTGCATTTTAGCAAAAAAACGTAAAGCACACATGATGACCATCAGACCATCTATCCACAAGTTGTCTTTTATGAAATAGTTTAAGAAGAATTGAGGCAGTATATAAGTTCCATGATCGAAGTTTTCCTTTTTTTGAGAGATCTATGTATAAACTTCATTTCATTCAACCTTAAACATAAACTTTCATTTCAGATTGAACTTTTTTTGTTAGGCAAAATTATACATACAAGAAGAAAAAAACCGTCTTCCAGTCCAAAAAATAACCAAAATCAGAAATGAAAGAATGAAATCAGTCAATGATCTGAATGAAATTGAAAATGATTGTCAAATCTGCAATGTACAGAACTGAGGTGAGATACCAATCTTCCTGATTTCAACGCCCTTTCACTGTAATAAAGTGAGTGGTGTACCCCCAGCTCAATTTAAAGCATCAATGTAACCCTCACCTCAGGTTAGCACACCATTAATACCATGAAAATAGCCGAAAACTAAATGCGAAAAAGTGCTTGAAACATTTATCTTTCAGTCATTTTCATCCTACGACTAGGGCTGGGCACGGTTAGAAAATCACTATCCGTGTACACGGTTAGTTTCGAAGGCTAGTAACCGCGTGTACACGCTAACTAACGGTTACTGCAATTATCCGCGTGTACACGCTAATTATCCGTGTAACCGTGTAACCGTTTACACGCTAAGTATTTGTGTAGCCGTTTACACGGATACTAACCGTGTAAACGGTTACACTTTTACTAACGGTTACATGGTTACTAAACGGTTACACGGTTACTAAACGTCAAGAAGCAGAGGGGGAGGAATGACCAAGGGAAGATACGACCCACCCATCTCTATATCTGCAGACCAGCAAGCTACCATATGAGCTACTGGGACAATGCTGAGATGTCAGCATAAATGCCTTTATATATCTTGAAGAATATAGCTTGCACTCACATGCGTATATGAAGTAACACACAGGCAAATCGCTTGCGCACGATTGTAGGCTAATTTGCATAAATCCAGCAGCCAAACGAACATTTTTCTTAACGGGTACACGAAGTCGGAAAGCGAATAGAGTAACCGTTTACACTATCCGTTTAGAGTAACCGTTAACACTATCCGTTTAGAGTAACCGGTTACACTATCCGTTTAGAGTAAACGGTTACAGTATCCGCGGTCACTGTGTCTTAACATGTACACACTGTAACGGCTAAGTAACCGCGGATAGTGACCCCTAACCGTGTACACGCTAAGCTTATCGTGTACACGGTTAGACGCGTGTACACGGTTCGTACCGTGTAACCGTGCCCAGCCCTACCTACGACTTTCGAAACTCTCGTTATTATCTGTGAATCTAAATTTGGAGTTAATTTTGGCATCGAATGACATTGAACTTTGTTTACCGAAGGCGAGGGCATCTTGGCGTTTGTTTATGATGTAATCGGACGCGTCGGATAATCCTCGGGTAATGTCGTCAAAATTTGGATACGCAAAAAACGGACTGCGTTATCATATTTAGTTCGAATATTCCAATGTAAAGTCCCTTACTTGAAAATTTCAGCCACACGAATAATTTTTCATGCTGCACAAGGAATAATTATACAATTTCTGTCGAATCGCAAGAACTAAAACTCGGAATTGGCAAGTTCAATGTGATCGTGATGACTAAATAAATTCAGTACAGTACGTACTAATGGAATGTTTGATAGGTATGTCAGTTACGTGCAAACAAACTTATAGACACTAGACGCTTGCCAACAAATCTGGTAAACTCACAAGCACGCACACATCACACACACGCAGCGCTAGTCAGCTGCTGCGCATTAGATCAGTGTAGTTCCAGCCTGCATTTCAAATGCATGATTTACATGCATGATTTGCAATTCTCGTTTCAGTGCATTGACTGAAATTAATACGCACGGCCGCTGAAGCGGCCGCGCAAAAAAATTCGATGCACTACTAGCATCGTACTCACAAGTTCAATGTTTACATTGAGCAAGGACACGTGTAATTGCTCAATGTAAACATTGAACTTGTGAGTAAGATGCTAGTAGTGCATCAAATCTTTTTCAAAGTAATTGTAATGGACTGATATTATCTTTAAAGCGTTGATAATGCATAAAACTAACGTTAATTGAAAATTTTTTAAAAATTAAAAATCCGTGCAATGGCAAAATTTTGTTGCGCATCTGGTGGTGCAAAAAGCAACTTTCTAACATTTTCTGTTCTAAAGGGATGATCGCTATTATGTTTTTCATGAAAACAAGGATAGTATAATACATTTAATAAATACAATTCGTAAAATATTTTTAATGTAATATTAATATGAATAATGTTTGCATTTTTTTTCCTGTCGCTACCTCAGTAGCGACAGGACTTTACATTTGTTTTGCCCTACGTAAAATGCACTTCTACGTGTATTTTCTGTTGCAAATTTGTGTGCCTGTTTATGTGCAATTTTACTGCTTTGTGTGTGTGGTGAGCTGGCCCAGGCCGCTAACCAGCTAGCTTAGTTTTGATGTTGCTAGTTAGGTTACTGTAGGGCATGTCCAGATATGTATATTGTTTTTTAAGGTCCTAAGCATGCATTTTTTCATTTTTCAAAAAACAACAGTCATTTTTGGATAATATTATATCTTGGCATTTTGGTATAACCGTTTTATTTGTACCTAATTAATTGGTCGCTTACGTGTTTATCACACCAACCACTTAACAAAACTAGGTATTTACTTTTAAGGTAAACGAAATCAAAAAGACTAACACAAACAGGCTGATGCCCGGTTCAAATATTGTCTATAAGTGTCAGATTGCTTTACAAATCTTTGTCCATAAGGACCGGTTCACACAGGCTTACTTTTTATTTTCACGCAAGGGCCTGAAGTAAAAATTTTGTCTCATGCAGAACGTACTTTTTAGGTTTTATTCTAGCTATTGAGTAAAAGTAGAAATGGATTCTAATTTTTTCTCAAGCATCATAGCCAATCAGAATGCTCGAACAGAAGCTCCGCTTTTTGAGCTTCACTTTGATAGGCTAGATTTGGTTTTTGAACTACAACTACACCACGCAAGTCAATCGAAAGCGACTTGTCTTAAGTAAAAAGTAAAGCTGTGTGAACTGTGAGCACTTTCGCTAAGGGGGAGCTGCCCAGGTCAAAAATAAAAGTTTTTTTTTCAATTTTTCAATTTTTCTCATTTTCACATTTAAATAACGGACATAAAGCATAAATCTGACACAATGCCACATAACTTTTCAGTATGTTCAAAATATTTAGGTGGGGAGCGACAGGTTTAACTTCTTTTGAAGCAATTTCTTCCAAGTCATGTAGATTCTACCGAATATGATTTACATTAAAAACTGCTGCAACCGGTGCGGACAGCAAGCCTGCTCGTGGCCATGGATAAGAACTCCATAAATTTTGCATGAAATTGCTGCTTGTTAAATTTAATATTAATATAAATGCAATTCCTGAAATGTTTTTAATTTAATATTGATATAAATAAAATTCTCAATTTATTGTTAATTTAATATTAATATAAATACGAAAATTTTAGACTTAATATTATTTTTAATATTAATTTTTCCGAAATTATTGGTTTTAGGTAGTGCTAAAAACACAAACATTGCAATCAAATGCAATAACGGGCACCCTCGGCATAAACAGTTTACTTCAGTAACGCTATAACATTCTCGAGGCACTCTCTCCACCTTTACGTTTCAAACTTCTTTCATCCTCCGCCTCGCCGCTCAACACTATCACAGTTCCACCACATTTATAGATGCACATAAGCGGGTGGGGAGTATCCCCCTTGAGGGGGCTCGGCATCCCCCCCCGCATCAGACATCCAACACTCCCAATCCTCAACCCCCCACACCTCCTCTGATGGCCAAAGAAGTGCCCAAAATGCGTAAAAAATTGAAAAATTGAAAAAAAATTTTCGCCTGATCCTAAAAGAGCACCCCAAAAAAATTATGAAAAATTTTCGGCTGTCGTTGAAAAATGGCCAAAACCAGGGACCACCCCCCTTCCGTCAGGGGTTGGGCACTCCCCTCGCCGATTTCCCCCTTGCATTTCTGACTACATTTTTCTGTTTGCAGGTGCGCTGGCTTTGCGGATCCTGTATTTCTGTCATGATGATGAGTTGTCGTTGCCGTTTCTGAAATTCAGCTATGGTGCTCATTTTTTCAAGATTACTGGATTACTGTCAGCTGCAAAAACCGATCTAATTGAAACTTTGCACACGGTTAGAACAGACGTATATGGAGGCACCGAACTTCTTGAATTGTAACTTTTATGATTTGCCTCTATATGACAGGCTTTCAAAAACGTCAGCGAATACCCATTACTATGCGAAGCAAGAGCCGGAACATAAGGTTTTAAGAAGCTCTTCTGCTGAGTGAGAAGTGGTTAAATTGTTAGATCTGAGTGTCTATATTCCACAGGAAATTAATAAACGCGGCCATTATCTGTGGATAAATATTTTTTAAAATCAACCAAACTTATGCACAATACAGACACATTTACTGTTCATTTGCCTGAAAGCCACTCAAACAGCAAAAACTGGATGATTATAAACAGGTTTTCAAGTCAAAATTTTAAAACTTATATTTTGAAAAACGTTAGGTCTCACCGAGATTCGACTCTGACAACTAGATTTGAAGTTCAGAGTTCTAACCGTTGCACTATGAGAACCTCTTACATAGATTAATAACTTAACTACATAATATACACAACTTCTTTGTGCGCGACTGAGCTGCAGCTTCACTTGCCAAGTCTAAGACTTAAATAGTAACAATTGAATCAATGTAATTTGATAAAAAGTTCAAGAAAACATCAAGAGTACATAATGGCGTCTCAATCTATGTAGAAGTGAGACACTGTCCAGCCTGCCCGTGTTCTAGCACACGCGGATGCGCTGGTCGTTTTCAGGCTACATGTTAACATTCTGTGCAATATGTGCCTGGCCAATCAGCGCTTAGATTCTCTGCGTACCACACTTTCGTATATAATTATGATAAAAATAAAAGCTTAATGACTCATTATTTATTCATAATTTGCTTGCAAAAACATTAAAAAAGGTTTGCAAATATCTTTAGGGATAGGTATTTTGGCAAACTTTCAGCAAAATGGTTGAGAAACTTGAGATATAAACTTTTCTGAATTTTTTAAAAGTTTCTCCATCAATTTCGTTGAAAGTTTGCCAAAATATCCCCAAAGGTATTTGCGAACCTTTTTAATGTTTTTGCAAGCAGACTATAAATGAATAATGAGTTATTAAGCTTTTATCCCTATCTCGTTGTATGATTGGAGCACGTGTACTGCGTCTGGCCAATCAGAGAATAAGCTTGCTTTTGATTGGCCAGCCACATGTTGCACAAAATGTCAACATGTAGCCTGAAAACGAGCAGCGCATCTGCTTTTGCTAGAACACAGGCAGGCTGGAGAGTGTCCAACTCTTTTTCTATATAGAGTGAGACGCTATTATGTTGATAACATCAATTAGAGTTGTTTTCCTGATACAGTTGTTCTGCTGATTAGGTATGTACTATTTAGCTGCACGACAAATTTTTGCTATAGATGCCATGTTATCAGCGACCGGTTGGCTCAGTTGGTTGAGTTAAAGATTCAGAATCCTAATGTAAGTGCTTTGATTCCACTCCGGCGCTTTCAGTTTTGCAGTTCAATGTGAGTATTGTGTCATGGCTGATAAGCCAACTATCAAGGTAGGTAGATGCAGAGGTAGAGAGAAGACCGGAGGCACCTGCCTTTCTAGTGTTAATCCAGAGGCAAGTATTCACGACAGTTTTGTAAGCTAACGTAGCAGACAGCCTTGAACTAATGATTTTAAGATAACTAAACAGCATCATCACAATCTTAGTATGTCAGTAAAATAAAAGAAGTTTGTTTCAAGTATAAAGGTCATAAAAAGTGCCTCAAACATATCGTCAAATCTCGAATTAGTTTTTATAACAAAAATTGGTGGCTCACGTACCCAAATTAAATTGTTTTGCTTATAGATCATTCTACTCCATGGATGCACCATATGTGACTTCAGCAAAATAAGCGACATAACAAATGTTAAATACACTGGAACTACATATTTTCAAATACTACATACAAATGCATATCTTTTAAAACTCGTTTGGTCCTTGTTGATTCGTCAATGTATGACTAAAACTTAATTTTGACAATACATTTCGTGTTATTTTTGCTTTTTGCTTTGTTTTCGTTATCGCTCATTGTGTAAATTTGCAACTGAAACGGTCCCAGCTGTAAAAGTTTTGGCATCATACTTCATTAGAATTTACTAAATATACCTGCGTAGTTGAGAACGAGAGCAAGAAATGCGAATGGCAGAGAAATACTCAAGGCAGCAGACTCAGACAGGCGCTCTCATCCATTACAAATTGTGTCTCATAAACTGAGTGTGTTCTGTTTCGAAATAGAACTTTATTTGAGTTTAGTGAAAGTAGTTCTTGTTTTTATTTTGTTGTTGTTCAATTTTGTTCAACTGAAAGTAAACCGCAGCTGTTGCTGTGTAGTATATCATTAACCAATTGAAACTGTATCAAAACGATACTAAACATATTGAAACTGTTTTATTATCATGAGAATAAGAAAAACATTTGGCACTTTACTACAGACGTCTTGTTTTGCGTCAGCACAGTGCAGTCAACTGAGAGTAAGGTTCGAAGTTGTTTTTCTTCCCTTCGTTGTTGTGAGTGTGGAATACTTTTTTCAGAAAATTTCTAAGTTTTTAGGTGCAACTTTAACTGGGCTTAGATTTTGACCTTGAAAAACGTGTATACTACATATGTAGTTTAGTTCGAAGCGGAGTGTGCGGAAAATACTGCTACTGACGAGTTTCCACTTTGCTGACTAATCGATTCTGAACTTGAAGAAAGGTTGGGCTTGGATAGCTCCGAGTCTTTTGGTTTTTTTGATGGTCTACGAGTAGAAAGCAGATCAACGTTGGGGGTTAGCGCTGAAGATACTTTCGTTTCTACTCTTTTAGTTTCATGTGGGACACTTGATCTACGAACAAATGACTGTTTTGATTTGGCGGCTATTAGACAGACTTCTTTGTCGCCAAGACGATGGAGTTCACTGGAAGTGGGTTCCTTCGCTGCTCGACATAAATCTTGCAGTTGGCCGACAAGTCCTCCGAATTCTCGCGTATAAAAGCCGGCATGAGTATAATTCATTTTTGGAAGTTGCTTTGCTTTGTCGGCTGGCACGCGTGTAGTGTCAAGTTTTATCATACGTCGCATTCCAATATACGTCACTATATACCGAATTGAAATGTCGATTAGTTCCACAACTGCGACAACTGCGAACGCCACATACAAACCCAGAGTACCACCACAGTCGGCTAAACAACAAAATGCTTAAAAAAGTTTATGTAGTCAATTCAGTCAATTTAAATAAGGTAAAATCGTTGTAAGAAGCCTAGGACTTCAGTTGCTTAAACGGTTTGGACTAATTTTAATCAGAAGTTTAAGATTAAATTTAGGCTCTAACGAGTTAAGACAAGTGGGTCGTTTACTTTAGTCCTAATTTTATCAAAATAATCACAAAAAATGAATACGACATCAGCATCAATGTTAAGTGAGTCAATATGTTTTACATACGTCAACTAAATTTAATACGTTTCTAATCCATTCAAATATGAAGTATAAAAAAGGCAGGTTTGTTCAGAATGTCATACTTGTTCCGTCAAATTAAATTTTCTTGACTAAGTGAATATACGACTATTAAAAGTACATAATTCACAAATTTTGGAACGGAATTAACGTATATCTAAAGAAATAGCAAGACACTCTCCAGTGTTAACTCCGAACCTGTTTACTCAGTTCACTGAACGTCAATAACGGATAATAATGAGGGAGTAAATACCCGTAAGTGTCCACATGTCGTATACATTATCTTCTTTTGAAGTCTCTTCTGCAATTTCATTGAATTTTATGCGAATTACGGCAACATTTTTCCTTAAAACAATAAAAAGCTGCTATATAACCTGAATAGTTTGGCATAGTAAAAACTTTTTTTGCACAAAATTGTATTATTTTATTCTCAAAATTTTGCCTAAGACATTATCGTGTACGCCACGCATTTTTAAGGCTAATTTACTTTCAGGTAAATAAAATAATATGGCAAGATGATGGTGCAGGTAAAGGTTGTACAGATACCTGACCAAAAAATGAGGGACTCTGACAGAAAGAGAAACACACGATTTCATTATACAGCGAGTAGTTACAAAAATCAAGCTAACTGATTTTTCGTGGGGTTCTGCACATCCTAGTCAGATTTCAGGCGATCTCAATTTCTCTTGCGCACATTACATTTATATGTACGTATGTCACGGAAATGCCTTAGCTTTATGAACAAAATCAAATCTAAACCATTTCCAATCGTCTTATAAGTAACCTTAAAAAATCATCAGTGTCGGTGATACTGCGCTGATAGTCTTTTGCAAAGTCCAACAAACGTCCAAATATTTTTGATAGAGAATGTGAATTGTCTTCGTATTGTCTATAGAGTTGTTCTGCGTTTTTAATTTCCAGGCACTCGTTCATGAGAATTACAGTGGACGTTTTTGCATGTTTACCAAACATTTTTTCAATTACGTCTTCGTCATTTCTGGTGTCTTCGACCAAAGTTTCAGCCATTGCACGAAGATCGTTGAACTGTCGATATAAGTTTTTCCACTTGAAGTTTTTTTTAAATTTGCTTTCTACCAGACTATCAATTACCTAAACGTTAAAAAAGTGAATTACAATATATGTAAATTCACTATATACAAAATACGAAGGTTAAAATAGATTGTTAAACTTTGCACTATCAGTATTTATTTATATTAGTACAAAAGGTAAGAGTTAAAAACTTGAATTTCGAACCTGAAAATTTAAAAATTTATAAAATCTGTAAAGTCGACTTAGCAGTAGGGCAAAAAAGTTAAACTTTAACTTTAACTGAAATTAAAAAAGTTAGGGGTCTTACTTTAACTTTAACTTTAACTCCAAAAAAAGTTAAAGGTCTTACTTTAACTGTAACTTTAACTTAAATTAAAACAACCTTACTTTAACTTTAACTAAAGTTATTTTAAAAAAAGTTATATAAAAGTCATTGATTTTCGGCTTACTTTAACTTTAACTTAAATTGAAGCCTGAGGCTTACTTTAACTGTAACTTTAACTTAAATTGAAGCAATGGCATTTATGTACTTTAACTTTAACTTTAACTTAAATGAAAATGGTCGGACTTTTTTGCCCTACTTAGCAGGCAAAAAGTTTCGAACAATGTACAAGTGAACTAAAAGGTAACTCATCATTTAATATATATTTAACACCTATTTGACAGCACCCCCTTTGAAAAACTTTTGGAGTGCACTTGTGCTTGACCTCAGTTGCTACTAGACCCTTTGTCGGCTCCAAAGGGCATGCTGGGCAAGCTGTCAATAATTGACAGCTAAAGAAAACGAAAACGAAAGAAAGTAAGAAATTGATGGAAAACGAAAGGAAAACGAAAACGAAAACGAAAAAGAAAACAAAAGAAATATCAATTGAAAAAAAGCGTTGCTGTACATACATTAATACCTTGTGTTCCTCTTCAAGACGCAAAGCATTTCGAAAAACAAAGGATGAAACTGTGGTAAAGTCGGACTGCCCATTCAAGTAATCTTTAACGAGCTGATAAAGGTGTGATAACACACTTGCTTGCTGCCATGCTTTTTTTCTTAAAGGTTTTGTCAAAATCTTCTGTTCCACCGTCAATCTCTTTATTACGGAAATCAACGGCGAAATAAAAGTTGGGAACAGGTTTTTAAGAGTTGTCGTTTTGTTGAAAAATTCATACAGCAAACGTTTTATTTCAGTGTTGACGTTACACGACCTACATTGGCCACTTACTGCGATTTCTTGATAATCATCAACCTTTTTCTTGACTTCGCTGTAGAAACTGGAATTTCTGTCTTCTACTTCTTGAAGTGCTTTTGACGTTATTTTTACAACTGTGACTTCACTGTACTTGAAGTTAACCGTCCTAATCCTTATGCAACTGGGTGAGCTTAGAAAAACGTGTAGAAAAGCAAAAACTTTAAAATAAGAACGAGAATTACATTTTTCATTGTAATGCCCACTGAAGCAAAAATCTACATATTTCAATAGTGACCAGTAAGAGTGTTTTAACGGCCATATTTTCATGATCGCAGTATTAAACAGGTCAGTTTTGGGTAAAAAGATTTCTAATCCAAGCCAGTATAGGCTATTAAAAAACAAACCGTCTTTTTTTCGCCAGTTAATAAATGATCTTCGATGTAGAATTGCGTCTTTAATATCATCATAAAATTCTAACAGTCGAGTTGTTTTTATCCGTTTTCCAAAGTAATTTGCAACCAAATTATTGTCAATACATACTTTGATAATGGCGTCAAACAAATAGATAGCCTCATAAAATATATTTTCCAAACGCTGAAAATTTTCTAACCAAGAGTGACTCACTTTTTCTATTTTTCTCATAGCAGCAAAAACATCTGGTACCTCTGGTTCGAATATTTCTAAATTACTACAGCTTTCATTTGTATTTGAGTACATTGTAATGTTGTTTTTAAGTACATGTCGTTGTTTGAATATTTGCATAAAACGAAATAGAAGATCTCCTGTGCTTTTGTTCAAATTGGGAACATATCGTTGTGTAATACCGTATGCGTGCGCAACTTCTTTCATAATTTCAGTTTTGTTGAGTATTTCGTTTAATGCTCGTAAATAATGAGGCGTAAATTGTGATCTGGTCACTATATTTTTGTAAGTGATCACGGTTCCATGCCTACAACTGCACTGCTTTTCTGGATATTCATAATCTGAAATAATAAATTGTAATTAGTGCACAGTTAGTCGCAATTATATTGTTTTTTATAGTGATTCATACATTTTTTTACATATGTATTGATGGCAGGACCCATGTATTGAACCTTTTTAGGCAAAGGTCTGTGTCATGTACAAAAAAATTATACAGAATAACATTAAATGTTACACAAATTAAACTCAATGTTTTCGTAGACTAATTTATTTCCAAAATTTTTAACAAAAATCTTTTAAGTATTATTTAATTGTGTTTTTGTTGTTATTTAATTGTTTATTTAAAAGACAAAACACGTCGACATTCATGCAACTGCCTGCCTACTAGTGTTGTTCCGCCAGAGAATTTTAGTTTAGTTTTAGTTATAGTTTTGGTACAAACACTACTGACTACTGCTTACACGACACTGAAACTCTGATATACTGGCAGAAAATTTTATTTCGCTCAAAAATTTATAACTGTGACGCTACGTCCATTTGTAAGCCAGGTAGGTATGTATAAAACGTAGAGGGCACGTTTGCTTAAAACATGGTCTAATTTGCAAGAAAATTACCGGCACGTATTAGTCTATGGTTTTGTCTATTTGTCCAAAAATTTGTAACCTATTTTTGTTTTTTGGGACAGAATTTTTCTAGCATTTAGTTATTTGCAAAAACTTTCAAATGATTCTACCTGTAAAATTATTAAATGTTTCTTAAAGTGTTACTATTTTTTGTGTTTAAAAAAGTTTGAATTAATTTAGCACTGTTTTTTATGATCTGTTTGAAATAATTTAGCACTGTTTTATATGATCTGTTTGAAATAATTTAGCACTGTTTTATATCATCTGTTTACAATTTTTTCTTTTGCACCATAGCGCAATAGGTTTTTGCATAGCGCATTTGCATTTGCGCAATTTGCATAGCGCAATAGGTTTTTGCGTGCATTCTGCTATGGTCTGTGTGCTGAAGTGCAAAGAAAGCTTTGTTGTGCGGTTGCATGTTTTACTGTGCGTTTGCTGTGCATTGCGTCTGCTTGTCACACTCACTGTGTGCCTTTGCAGCTTGTCTGTCGTCTCCATGCAGAATGCATAGTATACGGAAGTGATTTCAATTAATTAACAGCAGGCCGCAATATTTAATGATTACATTTTGCTCCAAACTTTCACTTATTATTACTTTTCTTACTATTCGTTCAGCAAATAATTGACACTTACGTAAAATATCTGTAGCGCAAAGCATTAAATCGTATAGGCTGCAGGTATTGTATGCTGATGAATGTGTTGAATATGGCAAAGTAAAATTCAACTCGCATTCACATTTGCTTAAAACATGTTGTCGGTAATAATCATTAACGCATTGCTGCACAGATCTGTTTTGTTTTCGTTGGGTCTTGTAAATCATCTAAATACAAATGTTTCATACATAATTTGGCTGATATGAAGTTCTCGAAATCGACCAATAACTTTTAAGATTGTATGTCGATAAAATTTAGGTTATAATAAACACAAAATGAATAAACAGAGTCTGTGAATCTTGTACGGAAATTGGGATATAAAATTAATTCATCTGCAAATAATGGCAGCTATTAATACTTTCCTTGGAATATTGACACTCAGTCCTCGAATGTAACCTTTTTTCCCCAGAAGAACTTGTTTACAGTAATTCCACGCTTGAAAGTTTGCTCACAGCAAACAATGCTGAGTATGAAATTTGACTTTTAACGATTACCTTGGTGAAAGTCAAAGAAATGGACGTAATCGTTCCGGGTACCGCAACAGCTTGATTTATGTATGATTGATGAAAACCATTTTTTGAAAAATAAATCTGAAATAATAAAACCAAGTCACTTGAATAACGTATGTAATTAAGGTGGTAGTGTTGCCAAAGCAGTTTTGCTCATAGGTTGTGGAAAGAGAGCTTTTTGATTTAAAATTGTACGTTCACTGAGAAACTAGTCCATTGCGGTATGATGTCTGCCAGGCCGTAGACTACCAATATCTACCAATATTTTGAACCAATCACCGTTTGTTAGCCAGACATCACACAACAGGGACATAAAAGTTTAAAAAATTAAGCCAGATATTAGATTGGTCATCTTGTGAAGTACACATAACGCGTCCACGCGCAATTTCTTGCCACAAATAAGAAAAAAGAAAAATAAAGGTACGTTTTTCTTTTGATTTTAAAATACGCGCCTAAATTTGTCACATGGTATGAATACTTCACAGTTTCCGCACAGTTTCACAGTTCAAACAGGTATTACTCCGCAACCACTAAAGCAATCTGCACTAAATTTTGTGTGCATAAACTAGAGCATATGTGCTTTTAGTCTGTGTAAAGAATGTAAACAAAACAATTTATAATTGTGTCGAAATTATCGAATGTGAATAGGTTTTCAAAACGTCATTTTTCCGGAATTTGCGACTTCACTGCTAACTCTATGCTGCATTAATTTTGCGGCAACTTTGGCGTACCTACATACTTGCCTTAACACATATTTTAACAATATATAAAGAACAATGTCTTATCTTTCACTGAAAAAAGTTTTATAGTCGCGCAAAATCGACTGCTTTCGCGACACTACCCCCTTAATTCTACAAGTTTACTTAAACCTTTGTTCATTCCGGTTTTCACATTTTCAGATTCAAATGGGCGATTGAGCAATTTAAATGACTCAATTGAGACAGTAAATAAATAAAGTGTCGCATAACTTACTGGCAAATTCTTGGTTAAATAATATCCACTAAATTGTTCGTAATAAGCAGAGTTGAAAATTATGGTCAGATCGTCGGCAGTACCTTGATAAATAAAAAAATGAACAAGGCATTTTGATTTGCAAGAATCAGTTTATGAAACTTAGGGCCTATTCCATTACAGGGTTAAACGGACTGGACTTATTTTAGTCCGAGGTTTTGGAATGACAAATTGGACTAAACGGACTAAACGAGTTAAAATAAGTCAGCGGCGTAATTTTAGTCTGACCCCATTCCAAAACTACCACTGCCTACTGAACGGACTTACCATGCACGCTTAACATTAGCGTGCTTAGTTAAGGCGGTAGGTGCGTTTTCGAGGTTTTTGTGATTTCTATGTAAACTTTGCGGAACACAGAACTCAAGTTAAGAATGACGCCTGTGCACGAATTTTTGGCACAGTACTGTAAAGGTCAAAATCCCCAGGCATGTCTTTTGGCACTTTTTCGAAATTTCACTTGTGGACATTTTTAGACGGATTTATGTACAAGAAAATGTGTCGAATTTTCGATGCCTTCGTTTGTGGGATTTTAAACATATCAAAAACCTTGCAAACTTTCAGCTTGAACAGGTAATCGTATGAAACAGAGCTGTGGCGCAAACTTTTTGTAAATAAGCCTAATATTTTGGAAAGGACGATTCTTAAGTCACGTGTAGTGGAAAAAAATCAACGGCTAAGTTTCGATGCATGGCATACATTTAGGTAAGATATTGTTCTAATCAAAAGACCGCTTGTGGTTAGAATTTGTAAACGCTGAGCTATGATTTTACAAAAAACACCTAAAAACGCAATTACTCCCCTAAGTCAGTTTAATCCGATTAAAAACCAGCGCGCCAGAAGTTAAGTCCGTTCAATCCGGAGGTTTTGGAATAGCATTTGTAAGCTTAATTTTTAAACCGTTTAGTCCAATTATAATTAATCCAGTAAAGGAATAGGCCCTTAGAGACTATTGGCAAATGTGTATGCGTTTATTGTAACCAGATGAAATAAGTTTAAAAAAAATTATAATACTGGAGGCATATGTCGTTGTATTCAGCTCTGTAGGATCGAATTCAAGGCACACTCCGTCATGTCGTGAAAATTTAAATTTAAAAGAATTTCGGACGTCTATGTCATAGTCTCCCCAGCGAGCCCTGAAAGCAGAAAAACACTAGAGACTACATGAGTAACATATAAATTATGCTTATCATATTATATACTACAATACAACATAATCAGTTGTTTTCACAAAACATTATTACACATTAAATGGAGGTCAAAAGTACATAACAAGAGTTTAACGTTGCACATGTTTGTAGCCTGTCCGAAAATCCGGATCATACGATGGTGTGCACATGTGCGACCTACTACTA
>JASANF010012157.1:0-18353 GCA_030248245.1 Trissonchulus sp. WLG1_4 | reverse complement strand
GTAACCGTAGGCCCAAGTTTGAAGCCAAAATTGGCTATAATCATTATTTTTGGATAGTTTTGAGCAGTGGCCCCCCCTCCGTGGTTTTGGCCTCCCCTCAGCGATTTGGGTCCCCCTTCGGATAAAAAATTTCGGTCGCGTTGTGTCCCCCCCGTAGACATTCGAAAAATTTTCGGGCAAAAAGGCACGTTGGCCCTTCCCTCAACTTGATCCTGGCTACGCTACTGGGTCCAAGTGCCTCTGTTATTGGTTCTAAAAAATTGTAAACATTATTTTCACTGTATTTAAGTACGTTTGAAAGAAGCAAAGTAACGGTTTCCGAAAAATGCGAAAAGGTCCCTCACCGTGGGTTCAGATTTCGGGGGGTCGTATCTCAGAAATCCAGAATCCAGAAAATGAAATGGGGTACTTGAAGCAAAAATGCTTCCCCCAAGGTGCTCTACTAAAAAAAATCAGGTCCACTATTTTCTCCCAACTGCATTTAACCCGCTACAGCTAATGTCGCCAAAACTTCCTTCCGTAAAAAATTTTGGGCTATGGGGGGCACCCCAGCTGAAACGGGGGGCTCAAAATGGGGAGCAAGTGCAGTTGGGGGGGATAGTGGACCTATTTTTTTCGAATAGAGCATCTTAAGGGAAGCATTTTGTAATAGAACCCTTATCCACATTTGGACTTTCTGAGGTATGACCCCTTGGAAATTGCATTTTCTGTTTTTTTTCAAGTGAACGTAGGCCAAAGTTTGAAGCCAAAATTGGCTAATTGGCGCCCCCCCCCCCGAAATTTTTTCAGACTGAAATTTTACACAAGGGTCCCCCCTTTGGTTTTTATTGCCCGACCGAAAAAATTTCAGATACGTCTCCAATTGACCAAATTTGCTCTAAAAATCAACAATTTCTCCAATTTTTTGCTGGGGGCTACCGCCCCCAGACCCCTGCAATTTTCTGGTCCTTGTTATCATCTATCATCAAAGCCTATATGTCTACATGAGTATATTGTGTTGCATTTACTTGTGTAATACACTGTATGATACTCTGATCGCAAGGTTTTTTGGGCAAAATACAGGGCAAATGCTAAGGATTTCGAAATTTTGCTCACCAAATTTGTATACCATAATGTATGGTACCCCTGCTGGTCTAATATATACACTGATGTGACGTTCCCCATTTGTTTTAATTGCCAGGTTGGAAACAATTTCTGATACGACTAACTCACTTTTCTGCATTGTAATCTATCGTTTTGCTAATTGCGGCATAGTGCGGCAGGAGCAGTTTTGAACAAATTCTGTCCATAGCTATACCCTCAAAAACAGTAACGTCTCTACTGTAGTATTTAAAGTTTGAAAATAGGTGCAGATTTTGAGGATATCCCGGGGTCAAAAACGTTGCCCAGCTTCTGGGGCTGCCGCCCCCAGACCCCCGCAACTGTGTGTTTTGATAAAAGTTACAGATTTTCGAGGATATCGCGGGGGTCAAAAACAGAAAAGTAGCCCAGCCCCCCGAAAATTTGTATTGTAGTTGTAATGGGGGGGGGGGGGGCCCGGGGCCGCCGAGGGGGGGGGGGTCCCCCCCGCGCCCCCCCCCCGAAAAAAAACGTGCCCCCCCCCCCCCCCCCCCCCCCGGGACCGCCCCTGTCCGCCCTGTATATATATATATATATATATATATATATATATATATATATATATATATATATATATATATATATATATATCAAGGGGGGGGGGGCGGTGGGGGCCTCCCCCCAGATATTTTTACGACTGAAATTTTAAACAAGGGTTCCCTTTGGTTTTTATGGTCCGCCAGGTAAATTTAGTATCAGTATAGCTATAATAACGTATGAAAACTAAGCATTTAACGTACAATAACCATTTTTACACCTAAAAAGTGTCTTATCGTAAATTCAGCGCCCCCCATAAAATTTTGCCTAAAAATATTCTATCCCCCGCCTTCAACTGCACTTCATCCGTAAATCCTGCCCGTTTCGCTACGGAATCCGGCGGCCAGTTGAGCAATAACGATGTCTTACAAAATGTCTTTGCTCCTGGTGCTCGACTCTATAAAATTTGGACCGGTTCCCCCGTTTCCAAAATAAACTCGCAGCCGCAATATTTTCGTTCCCACAATTCACCAACATGTACGTATATGTTGGTAATTCCATCTCTATGAAGACATTGCAATTTGAAGACCTTACGAAGCAACAAACATTGCATATGAGCCCTAAGCCAAATTACGATCACCGTGTTATCAAGTTAAACACATCCAAAATAACAAGTTTTTTCACAACTAAACAAGCAAATCTTACGTGTAAATTACTGTGCTTTGCATACATTTACCTAATAACACTTATGATAACTTTAAGACGAACTTGGTCAACTTGACCATTTTCACGAAACGAGTTAAAACGGAGGTTTTTTGCAGATTTCTCGCCGAAACCAGCACCGATCAGCAAAAAAAGAGGAGGTGTCCGATGGCATGACAGGCCACGTTGATTGAGCCCTAGATCGTCGAAAACGGTTCAGCAGAACCTGAGAAAAAGTTACTGAAAAAAAAAAAAAGAGACGCGAAGTTTTTTCAATTTTTTTAAGTTTTATAACTCTCTTCAACCTTAATCACTAAACTTCATTTTGACACATCTCGTGTGTTTTGATGAGTACTATAAGCTCACGAAGTTTGAAGGTTGTACATAAAGTATTACTTGAGTTATTTACCGTTTTGTATTGTAAAAAGTCGCATTCAGCTGATTTTTTCCTATTATAGGTTTGGCGCTATCGCGCCAAACCTGATATTACTTAATGCTTTGCTCAAAGGCAAAAAAACTATAATTTCAAAACAACTAACGGTTTATGAACTTTTGGATTGTGAACAAAGGCATAAAATTACTAACAGTTTACAGTAATAACAAAAAGTTTCCTGGTGTTACAGATAAATAGGTATGTAGCGACAGGTCTAACTTCCTTTGAAGCAACTTCTTCAAGTGATTTAAACTCTGACGAATAGTTGCACTGAAACTCACTGCTACTGGTGCAGACCACACGGATGGTCATAACCATGGATAAGAACTCCATAAATTTTGCATAAAATTGCTGCTTGTTTATATACGGTCTCGAAATGACCTCAGCCATCTGCATGCAAAAAGTTGTCTTATTTAGCCTGGTAGTTTTCTTGGAATTGCTTAAGGACAAAACCATAGGGACAAGGACAAGGACGAGTATGAACCGGGCTTAAGTGGTAAAATTACAAAATAATCACGCCACAAACAATTTTTACCAACACTTAATGGTGGCGTGATTATTTCGTAATTCTGCCGGCCAAACAGACACGCTGCTGTGAGTATGAATCAACTCTTGGCTATGCGTGTACATTTTGAAACCCCACGATAATATACTGTGATGCAGACAAGTGAGAAACAGTGGTGTGATGTGTTTTTAGGCTGTGACAACTTCGACGTGAACTGCGAGGTGTGGTCGGGGCAGGGCGAGTGCAAGCGCAACCCCTGGTGGATGGGACAGAACTGCCCGCTCGCCTGCCAGATATGCTCCAGGGCTAACTAACCCCGGTTCACTCTGCACTCTCTACTTCCCGCGAACCAGCATATTGTGTTCAAGTTGACCAGGCTTCGAGGACTGAATTTTTTAGCTTAGGCTCAGGCTTAGTTTTATGCTAAGTGGGGCTTAGTTAGAGGATCAAACTTGATACAAAATTACTGAGGTTTGTCTCTATAGCGAGATTTGCACTGGCTCATTCACAGGAACTAGACGCACATGTTTCACTCGCACTTGTCTGCTGACGAAATACATACATTTCATATTGTCATTTGTCGTACCCTTTAGTTGGCTTAGGCTTACACAACAGAAATCTGCACTTTATTACAGTAAGCCATTCTATGGACACACATTAGTTGTGATTGTGTGAAACAGCTCTAAAAGAGTGACATTTCTGTAGCACACAGTTCACACAGGTATATTTTATCATACGGTAGACTGCCACAGCCATACCTTATAGCCATAGGTATGTCTGTTCAGCCTGCAAAGTTACTAAATAGTCACGCCACAAATAAAGTACAAGCTCAGCTAGTGGCGTGATAAGTTCGTAATTTTACCGACTGGACGGACATACGACTATGAAATCAAATGCTAGACCACTCCATTTTGGAGTCAGCACAGAACAAGACGTGTCAGCATACACGTACGGCACAGAACCTGTTGACTTAATGTTACAAAATTCTACTGTAGTTGCTAGACGGGTGAAGAACATTTTACTGTGTTGTCTGTCAGTTATATAATTGTTATGCTGTTTGTTATTATTCTGCTGTTTATAATATTTTTTTAGTTTCATGTGATAGTTTTTTGGGTTTATCATGATAGTCCTGTTTTTGATTAAATTTTTACAATAATTATGTACCATAAAAAAGGTACACTACATCGTATACGTATTATTATTTTGAAATATTGTAACGCCTAGACCTACAGTGAACATACATAAGCAAAAACACACCCATTCATAAAATCATTTTAATGTACAAAAACAAAAAAACAGAAATGCATAAAACAAGTAACGATCACATCAGGCAACGTTAAAAATATCCTACGACAGCTCGGGGTATTGCCGCTCTTTGCTGCACTGTTATCGGTTAGATCGTTAATTTGATGTTACCAAACCAAATCTAAGGGTCAAACGGCTGTAAGCATGAATAGAGTCTAACTAGCCAGTTGCACTAAAACCCAGGAGGCAAAAAAGTTAAGTCTGTTCAGAAAAGTAGTTTCTGAGAAGGATTTTTAAACCGTATTTTGCGGACTAGCATAAACCCGTTTAATACTATGGTATAGGAATGACACCAAAGGCACACGTACAGAATACTTTTAAAAAATACAGTTACAGATCCACTAAAACTAACAAGGTTAGTATTCACAAATGTACATACAGGGAATTAGTGACACAAAATGTTCCCACACAAGAAATAAGCCATTATGGGTCCTTTACAAAAAAACTGCAATATGATTATTGATTAGACAGGAATGGATATTTGATATTTCCTCCAGAACTCTCTGCTGAGCATTGAATGGTGTAAAAAAATCTTTACCATAAACAACAAAATATTGCGTCGAGCCTTAATACTGAGCCATTCAATAATGTAAACTATCAGTAATAGATCATCTATAAATTAACTCAATCAATCTACTATTTCAATCAATCTGAAAACGGAAAAAACACCAACTTCATTTTCTTATCAAAAATTCCATGAAGATAAACTAATTTTAAGTAAAGGCATTAAAGTTGATCACGTTAATCTACAGTTAACGTGAAAGTTAATCCAGTTCGTGAAAATCCCTGGAATGGCTGGTGACTACCCCGTGTGGCTGGCAGATTTGTTGAGACTCAGCCTGAGCATGATCATCTTTCGCTGATCGGTGGGGTATTCGGCAAAGCCAGCATCGTTCTGCAGAATGTACACTTTCAGACCAAACGGCAACTTGATACGCCTTTCTTCCCTAAAACAATATATACCCTACCGTTTCACGTCAGTAGTTTCACAAGACAACACAAAACTATTCGGAGGGCCTACCTGAACGTAGAGTTGGTAGGAATCAATACCGCAAGCAGGCTCTTGTTGTCCAATGGAGATTGTGTAGGACTTAATAGCCATGGGTTGTGAGATCATGTAAACCTGACTCGCTAATTAGCTTTGAAAAAAGTTGCTGAATATATTTCTTGATAAAGTCCAATGACGGCATTACTACAGACAATATTATAATAATGGATATTATTCACATTCACAGGTGTACAAAACCCAGTTAAGGGGGGGCTACCCAGGTCAAAAATCAAAGTTCTCCAATTTTGCTTATTTTCGCATATGTTACTCCCCCAAGCCACCGCAGCCTCAGATAACAACTAAGCTTGAAGGTGCACTTTTGGTTCGGTGCGTTTGTCAGCGTATTTACAGGCAAAAGTACGCAAAAAAACCTAAAAATAGCCCTTAGTTGGACAGTTCTAACACAAACCACATCAAGCCAATCAGGCTGAAACTTGGTATAGTAGCAGCTCACATGTATGTGCAAAATCGTATGATCCAGATTTTTTATATGTATTTTCAATTCTAAAATCGAGGGTGAAATGTGAAAAAAATGGCAGTTTTTTGGGCCCGCCAAATTTGAGTGATTGTACATTTGGCGTCACTGCTCAGGTCATGGGCAAAAATTGAAAAAAGTGGATCATGGAGGTTGAGATATGAATCATGGCTATTGAATCATGTAAAAATCAGCTTCGTCAGTATTAACAAAAATTTCGAGTAAAGGAACGCTTTGTGAGCACAAAAAACTGTTTTTTGCGCCCGCCTATGATTTACACGTAAAATTGAATTTTTGGGCGCCCCTAGTAAAGAATTGGCAAAAACATTGGTTCCAGTTTGTTACATCTGCGATGCGCCTTCCCTGGGGCTACATTGTGTGCAAATTTGAAGCGAATCGGAGAACCTAAAATTTTCACTTATACATGTAGCCCCCCCTTAAGTACAAAATCGTGATTGCATGAAATACACCTAGAATCCTTTAATTACGATGTTTTATTTCGATAGCAAAACTGGATTCTTTATTTCACAGCAGCTGACCAATTAGTGTGTCCTTAAGGACAACAGTCTGAGCCCACCTTGACTTCTGATACTGCAGGGCGTCGCGCATCCAGCAGGCACTGGCCTTGATGTCCACGTGGTTGCGGACCAGCTGGTTGCTATGGAGACGCCGGTCTAGGGCCTCCCGGCGCTCCGACAGCTTCGGCTCCGGCACCACCAGCACAAATGACAGCGGCAGCTCAGACTGGCCCAGACATTTCTGAAAGAGCACATAGTTTTTTGTCACTGCAATGTTCTCATTTAGTCTGGGGACCATGAGTCTAAAGCTAACAATCTTTCATGCATCCGTCTTTCCTGGACACAGAACGCTGTATTAACATTTGGACTGCTACAAATATTCCACAAAAGTACACCTTGCTTCAATACTAAAATAAGCTCTGCGAGATGTAAAAAAGGACTCTTTGCTGCAAATTAATTTTTAAAATTTGTGACAAAACCAGACGCTCTTCTCTCCTTTCGTTGTGAGCACCAGAGTTCATCTGTCATCTTTTAGAGAAATGGACAACACCGATAGCTAGACGCTGTAGAAACGTCAAGAGCGGATTTCACAAAGGTGGTTCTACTAAACCATTGGGCCCTGGGTTCTTTTTCGCTGGCAAATTTTCGCAATTTTGCGAAAAGCTTGAAATTTTTTTCGCAAAATCAAATTTTTTTCGCAGACTTACTTTTGTTTCGTAATGCAGTAGAGTTTGCATTTAAATGTTAATAAAACAGTATTCCGCCTATACAGGATGAAGACTGACGCAATTTTTTTCGCAATTTTGCGAAAAGGTTTGAAAATTTTTCGCAATCACCAATTTTTTTCGCAATTGCGAAAGTTTTTGCGAAAAAAAACCCAGCCATTGGCTCTACCTTAACACATACATTACCAAATATCGGCTGATTCGTAACGAATTTTGAAGGTTTTCTTCCACCATGATGGACCACTTTGGTAAACAGGGGTAAATCATTTTCACTTTTCAGCTCAGTTGAAATTTCAATCCTGCCTACAGCACCAGCAAGTCTCTATTCTGCTAAAATTTCAACTGAGCTAAAACTACGGTTTAAAAAATCTACTAAATTCGTGACGAATCTAGCGATAGTTCGTAATGAAATTATGTGCAAATAATGCAAAACGTACGAAAAACCAATGATTTAGTAAAACCACCGTTGTGAACCACCCCAAGAGTCAAAATCATTGACTTAAGTCAGCCAAAATACCAGTATATGATCGACGGTGGATTCAATGATGACGTCATCGAAGGGAGGGAAGGCCACCAGACTGCCAGCCACCGGGTAGAAGTCGAAAAAAGACCTGCAATCAGACACAGGGGATTCACCAAAAAATGCACGTGGTGGATTTGGGTTATGCGCCACTTAGTTATTTTAGTCTTAGTTATTTAAATTTTAGTGGCATGACCTCTGCGACTTTTTGCTGTACTCTTGATAGTCAAAAGTTAGTCTTTCGCACGGAAATCACATGTTTCTTTTTCTCAAGTGCTGCAACTATAAAAGGACAGAAGGCCCCAGTATAACATTTTGTTAAATATTGTATTGCACTGGTGATACTGAAATAAACTTGCATCGAAGCTGCTAGTCTGCCTTTGGATTAGGCCCTCATTCTCATAGTTTCCAAACAGACGTTGACCTAACTTTAAACATAAACTTTTTCAGCCCCGAAATTAGTTAAAAAAATCAAATCATACAGCCACCGGTTTGTTCAGTCGGTCAATCTACTATTAAATCAGCTACCAGCTACATTGAGGCTAAAGCAAATAGTTTTGGTCAGACTTTAAGATTATCTCGCTCAATCTACCAGTTCCATTCCAACTCACGACTACAACTAGTATTTTTTAAGCTTCTAACCTTACATACAAACTATCCTAACAGACACAAAAACTTGGAACAACACATTAACTTACTTACTTATGGGCACAAAATATAGCTCCACCCCCTCTTCTATCTACAACAATTAATTGATTCTATGGCCAAACAAAACATGTCATGTCCAATGACGAATGAACTGCTCCTATCCTGCACTATTGCTGAACCCTGAGACAAAATAGGTAGGTGGCCTGATTTTGGTGACTACTCGGCACTCGCTCTACTCTTAATGCCTGCAATTCGTTCCTTTCGTAATGAAATCGCGTGTGTGCTTTTGTCTCAGGGTCCGGCAATGTTTGGTCAGACTTTAGTGCTGTTGCATCAGTATATCAGCTGCATCTAATCTAAACTAGCTATAGTATTATTGGCAGACCCTCTGGAGCCAAAGAATCCGTCAATGTCGGGGAACATGGAGCAGTACTGTTTGAAGTAGCAGTCGAGCGGGGAGGCGAAGCACTCGAAGCTGACGTCCAGCTCGGTATGCAGGAAGTGGAACATGGAGTGTGGCAGCGAGACGCCGAACAGGGACTGGCCGGGGACAGACGACGGACCCAGCAACATCTACAACAGCATACATGTCCCGTGATCAAAATTGGGGGGAGGGCTCTCCGGTCCCTACTGGTTGACCAAAAATTCTCCAAATTTTTCAAAATTTGCGAAAAAAGTGCCATTTTTTACTAATTTTTTCCAAATTTAGGGGACCGTCCCTCCTGGCCCCTCGATTAAGGGGGGGGGGGTGATTTAATGCCCCCTTCATACATGACGTATGCGCATCACCCACATGTGCGAATCTTTCTTTGTGATCTACTCTATGATTTATCATAATGGCGCAAATAGCAAACATGACAGGCGCTGTAAGTGCTACGTAGAATTTAATAACTTACTCTTATAGCGCCTAAAGTGTGCTATTTGCTGCAAGCGTTGTGGCTGACCTTATAGCGCTGCATGAGACACCACGCCCTGGCCTGGAACATGTAGTACAAATCCACACACCCGTCGTCCACACAGCTGTAGCCGTACAGGGACTCCTGAAACAACACCGCACACCATCACGTGACCGTCACATGACCCTCCCCCCAGACTGCGACCCCGTGTATGATTCCGACTGACCAATTTGAAGAAGTACTCCGCATGTATGTAGAGCTGTTCGTCTAGACAGTGGATGGTGACGTGGTGGACGGCATCCTCGCGCTGCACGTGGTGGCCCCGGGGCAGGTGGGGCGTGGGAATGCGCAGGACGGCCGGGTGGCAGCTCACTGGCTCCTCGGGGTCTGCCTCCACGCCCATCAGCACTAAAAACATACTCTTTGAATTTATTTGAATTTTTAATTCAATTTAAAAAACATACATTTTTGAAAAAATAATATTTTATACTGTATTTGTTTATCTTATAACAATAGCATAGTATGTCCATGATTATTGGATTTTATGCTGGCAGATACCTGTTGTACCGTTTACTAAACCATGTCATAAACTGATTGGACCTTTTACAATAAAAGCCTTACATAACAACCATGGCTGCACTGGTATATTATATATACTCAGCTCACACCAAAATTAGCAGTTTAACAGTAAATTATCAGTAAAATGCGTCACACAAAATTTATCAGTTTATCCGTCTGAAGAGTGTGACACTGCAAACGTTTGTGGCCTAGAAGCGCGGACATGCTGCGACCATTTTCTCCACAGCCATTTAGAAAAAGGCCACAACTGTAGGCGGGACCTCCCCACGAATCAACCCATAGGTCTCGGCCCCCACATTTGTGGGTGGGTCCCCCTCACGTTTGAGACCTATGGGTTGATTCGAGGGGGGATCCCCACAGTTGCGGCCTTTTTCGGGAGATAATGGTCGCAGCATGTCCGCGGCGGCCAAACTGGGGTCCAGAAGAGTGGCATATACTTATTATTATGCACTCTTGGTCTTATGAAATGCATTGGAATTTATCAGTAAATTACACTACACTGATAAATAATAAACTTTTGTGAAACAGTACCCAGACCAATCATTCTCTACAGGCCACTCAGTTTTGTGCAGCGGTTCAATAAAAACTGCGTTACGGACAAATAAGTATAATCAGACGAGCACTGGTGAAATAACGAAACACCAAAAATATATAACATATAATGTAGATAGTAGCGCGCTCTTTTTAAAATTGGCTAACCAAAAACCACATACATGCACATTTTTAAAGTAACCAAAATTGCATGCTGATGATGTCAAAACAAAACAACCCCTAAAATGGTACGAACTGGATCAAACAACAGTATGAAAATACAATCCATCTTGGTATCTGACCACTGATTAATATACACAAGTGTGTTACGCAGAGTCTGCGCGCTGATTGGTGCTACTGCTACCTTCGGGATCCATGCCACTGTCAGCGCAGATAGATCGACACTTTTGATCCAAATCCTTGCTCTGTTCCACGGCGAGGTGGCGAATTTCCGCGCACACTTTGTCGGCCGCTGGCAAAATCAGCTGCATCAGGACTGCTTTGCGCTTTTGGAATGATTTCACGTGTTTCTGCAATCGACATAATACCAATGCTTCAGGGATAATCACTGCCGTCACAAATGGGGATACAGAGTGAGCTAAGACTACAGAGCAACTGACGCGCTACATGCTGAGTCTAGTTTCTGCTGTTGACAATATACATGTATAAGTTTAAGGCTAACAACACGAAAAACATGTTTTACAATTTAAACCAAGACACAATAATCTGCTATTTATCTTTGATCAACTGTAATTATAAATGATTGTTACTGATTACCTTCCAGGCTTCCGACTCGCGACCCCCCGAGGTTGTCTGCAGCACTTTCAGCAGCGACACTGAGGAGACCACAAAATCCGTTCTCCATTTGTCTGCCACACTGAATGAAACATAGCAAACAAAATGTATATCCATTTATAATACAGCACTGCAAGAAAACCAATAAATCTATTACTATGGATTCCATCGTGTTTAAAGCCCGGCTTTGAAGCTAAGCTAATGCAAAATAAATATGATGTGTAGATGCTCATCAGCTTCTGTTGTCACTTCACCGACTGAACAGATATTGAAATGACAACCATGAATTAACTCCAAATCAACAAAAATCAATAAATTGATATACGAATTTTAGTGTCATTTTCCGATCGTCAAGATACAAGTTGTTGCTGCAATATTTCATCACATACTTTCTAATTCACTTTAATAACATGAACGGTGTGCAATAATTGGTTGGGCGAACCTGGCTTCCACAAACTTTCGAATTCTGTCCGTGAACTTGATCAGATCACTGTTGGAGGCCTGCTGGTCGGGAAGGGTCAGGAACGCCTCGGACAGATGACTGAAAATAAAGGGGGGATATTTTCATATTAAAATCCGCTAAGTGGCTCTCTTACAGCAGAATAACACTGCTACCAGCATTTAGGTAAAAATTAGGCCTACGGGAGAATGTTCTAGTATCATATCAGGGAGCATATTATTATAGTCTCGGAGCCAAATACCGAAATATCAAACTGTGATTTCTCCTCCCAGACTACTGCCTGATGGCTTATACACAATAGTAATGCTACGACATGTTAACTCATACACGCATGCAAATTAGTGTTTGGCCGCTACCAAAAAATACCGATAACCGATACCGATACCGATACCGATAAAAAAATACCGATACCGATACCGATATTGTTCTGAACTACGTATATACATACCATGGACTGTGTTACTTATGTATGTATATATACAGACAATAGACTACAGTAATTCTGTGGACTGTACATAATTGTGTAACCGTATATTCTAATGAATATAGGAATGATGTAGCATAAACTTGTGGTTGGGTGGGGATTCCACCAAAACTTGGTCACAAGGCGGGGGAGGGATTAGTCAGAGATTTCGGCCCCAAAGCGTGCCAAATTTTTAACGATGCGTCTTCTTTTTAGTGTATATGTCATTTATAAAAATGACAGCGTGGCTGAGTGGTTCTGATCTCAAGTTGGAGGATCGAATCCTCGCTTAGTTAATTGGTTAATCAGTTAATTGTAACCCCCTTGAGCAAAAGATTACGGCCACATTGCTCCTGCCAACCCAGCAGTATAGCCTGAACCTTATGTGATCGGTAAATAGGTACTACAGTCATGTTGGAAAGTAACTTGGGTCCGTCTAAGGTATTATACAATAAGGGGTTGCTCCCTCCTCCTGCGGATGTAATTCTCGGAGCGGTAGTCATTGTGGCATTGACTAGTCATTCTCCTAAACCGCTCCAGAAGATTGTAACGGAGATGATCACCGCAACCGAGGGAGGCAACGTCAAAGGATAATTGTCTATCCGCGGGTCATATTTACCTTACTTTATTAATAAAAAATTGCCATTTTGAGAAAAGTTTTAGCAATTTTTCCTTAAATCTTGACAAAAAACTTAATTGCAACATTTAGCTTCAGCAAGGTAAAGATTGCATCAGTTGGTATTAAAGGTGGGAGATCTCACCCAAGGGGTGAAGAAAGGGTATTGTACTGCAGTTATATTTTTAAGTAAAAGCACATAGTCATGAAGATATTTATGCCACAAAGTCACAGGATAGTGCACGCACAGGCTCCTTATGGTCAATGTCTCCTAAGCAGGGCCGCATAATTGTTAATATTTGTGATGTTCTTGTAAAGTACAAACTATTTTAATAGTAATCGTAAAGTACTTACGCGTTCACCGCATGTGCATGCTCGACGGTCTGCTATGTACTTATATATGTGGTTTCCTAATCCTAACGTGTGCTAGCAGTCCTGGTAATGTGAACCACGGGAAAATAAACAAGCATTCAGGCAAACATCTAACTACCACACAGGGGCGGTTCCAGGATTTCGAAAAGGAGGGGGGTGCAGCGCAGCTTCGAAATTTTTTTTACTTCTACCTGCGAGTTTGCATTGCTAAGGTTACGGTATCAGTTTGAGTGTATACACCGTTGCTTTAATAGTAGTGGCGTATATACCCAGAAAAAACAAAACGACTCACAAACGCAAGATCACTAAACCACAAAGTTGCAAAAAATTAGCGATTTCTTCAATTTTTAGGCCGAATTTGGTCAACTGGAGACGTATCAGAAATTTTTTCCGGCAAAAAATTAAAACAAATGAACGTCACATGCTCACATCAGACAGTATATTACACAAGCAAATGCAGCATAATATACATAATATGCAGCGTAGATATCGGACATTTTTTCGTCCGGGTGGGTAATCAAAACCAAAGGCGGGACCCTTGTGTAAAAAATTGTAAAACTGTGAAAAAATTTCGGGGCGGGGGGAATTCGGGGAAGGGGGATGTTACCCCTTAGGATTAGTCTGAAAGACCTAGAGGCAAAGTTAAAGAAACACAGGAAGTCTTCAGAGTTGAAGCGTGCACAAGCAAAGGTTTTTCTGAGCACTGCTAATCCTCAAATTGATGAAAAAGTCAGTGTAAAACATATATAAAGCAGGTGTCTGGGGGCGGCATCCCCCAGGAGCTAGCGAATTTTTTGGTTTTTGCGAAAATTTTGTTGCATTGTGGCAGGCACTTTTCAACATCTAGCTGCTGCACCCCCCCCTTCCACCCAAAAGGGGGGGGGGGTGCACACCCCCTGCACCCCCCCCCCTGGAACCGCCCCTCCTACCACATAAAATACACTTTCTGACTTTCTGAAATTGTGAAAATACAATAAGAGCGGAAATGTTTGCCATACTGACTTTCTGGTGAATGTTGAGGTAGTTGATTTGAAAAGTTGGAGGTAAAAAAAGACACCGCTTAAATTTCAAGCAGATGAGCTGAGTTTTTGAGTACCCAAGGAAAAAACTATCGGTATCGGTATTTTTAAAATTTTAAAATACCGATACCGATACCGATATGCCTAATATCGGCCGATACCGATACCGATACCGATAATCGACCAAACACTAATGCAAATGGGGAGGCGGATGGGAGAAAACCCAAAATGTGTGCACCTAGAAAATGGTGTCGAAAACCTGAGCAAAACTGGGTAACAACTACCCAAGTTTTCATTTTATTAAATATTACGAAATCTAGAGTATTACTGGTCAATCAGGGAAGGAGGGGGGTTCTGAAAATATGTATCCCGTTAAACGTATTATCCATACACGTAACAAGGTCAAAATTTTAGGGGGTCCTGCCCGCTTGAAAGACCAAAAATAACCTAAATTTTGCAAAATTTTGTAAAATTTTAGCAAAAAAGTAGCACTTTTACTAAATCTTGCCCAAATTTTCGAAACCCTGCCCCCAAGGCCCACGACTTCGGGGGGCCCCATCCCCCTCATACATGTATGGTCATGGTGTCATCTGTGAACTTGCAGTTTGAGTGCATGTATGGAGATGGAGTGTTCGTCGCGATCGATGGGGAAGAGTGGCTCACTGGAACTGTTGCATCGATTGGCGTCGCACAGGAACACCGCCCACGCGTCCAGCGGAAGGTCGAAGCCTGGGGAGATTAAACAAAACTGGATTAAGAGGATTAAGCTGGCAGAGATAGAATTAAAGTTGGACTGGAACCACAAACTTACTTAGACTAAGTGATTCGAGCCTGAGGACAGTAAGGAGATTAAACAAATTTGGATTTAGCGGATTTAATTTGTAGATTAATTGACGCAATTGCTTAATATTCCACGGACTATATAAAATACTTTGATTGCGCAACTTTGATTTTCGAATGTCATCAACCAGTTTAGTCTGAATTATATGAAATCGATTTAGGATAAGACTTAGATTAGAACAGAACCGCAAACTTAGACTGCGTCGTAACACAAAAAACTGAACCATAGAAATTTTTATAACGATGACGTACTTCATTCGAAAAGAATGTTTCACATTCAGACCAAAGTTAAACATTCGTTGTGACGCTAACATGATGGTCAATGGAATCCACATTATAAATAAAATTTGCCAACAGCAACACATGAAAGATATAAAAACATCAGCTACTGTTTTTCCGCACTGAATTATGGACAAGTATAAACTAAACTACTAAAGTCTGACCAAAAATTGCTGAACCCTGAGACAAAAAGGATGACATCAATTTCGCGCCTAGCTGTTGTATATTATACTGTTCGTCTTGATGACTGAAAATTGTGTCCTTGGTAACGAAACATCGCGTATAGCTTTATTTCAGCAACTTTTGGTCAGACTTTAGGTATCGAAACTGAGATCCGACAAATTGTTTTACCGAACATATTTTTGTCGGTCAAAATGGCCAACTTTTCCTGCAGCTTGGTGGCGGTCATGGTCCGGAGCACTTCGCCAGCCGGGGTGGGCGGCAGGAACTGGTAGTTGATCTCCGACTTGACCAGCACATTGCTCGGACACTCGCAGTCATACTCCTTGCTGAAAACACACACACACACACACACACACACACACACACACACACACACACACACACACACTTAAGGGGAAACAAAATACTACGGGTTTGAGATTCCGAGACACGCCTATGTACATGCATGAGGGGCCGGGGAGGAGAGTCCCGAAAAAGTGGGCAACATTTATAAAAAATAACACTTTCTACGGAAAATTTTACAAAATTTTGCAAAATTTAGGATATTTTTGGGGTATTTAAGGTCAATCAGTGAGGGAGGGTCCCCAAAATTTGGTCGGAGAGGCATCCCCAAAATTTTGACCCCGTTACATGTATGGGGACAACTGACAAGCCCCCCCCCCCGATCCTTGCCTGTGGGGACAAACCCACGTTCTTGATGCTGAAAAAGTGATATGCAGGGTTTTTTTTCAAATCCGAGACTGCGTCCATTTTGCGTCCCGTTCAAAAAAATTGCGTCCCACACAATGACAGTGCGTCCAGGTGGTACCGTAAAAGTCTTGTGTTTCTATCGGTGCACACACTACGTTATTAACGTCACTGACATTCTAGGTGACATCACCGATAAGTGGGCTGCCCAGAAAAGAGGGGGCATTGAATGACTTCTATTTTCTGTTATGGCTTAAATTGCATTTTTTGTAATTTTAACAAATGGATTTGCATAAATGCAAGATCGCTAAGGCACAGAGTTGCTGAGATCTGGGTCTAGGGGCGGCACCGCTCAGAAAAGAAATTGGAGAATTTTTCAATTTTTAGGTCGAAACTGCTCGACTGGAGACGTATCAGAAATTTTTTTCTAAATAAAAATTAAAAACAAAAGATGGGAACGTCACATAAAACAGTGTTTTACACAAGTAAATGTAGCATAATGTACTCGTGTGGACATGCAAATCCAGCATAAAGCAGGGTTTTTTCGTCTGAAAAATTTAGGCGACTTGGCCTCGGGTCCAAAACTTTTGTACGCCAATTGACAAAAAGCTTAGGCCAACTCAATTTTGCATTTTTGCGAAAATTATATACAAAAATGAGCATAGTATAATATATTTTATATACAGTATTGTATTATATTACGGACCCTAAATTCACAAGAAATTACATTTTTTTCTAAAATAAAACAGCTACGAAGTACGAACTACATACATTACAGTGACATATCCACAAAAAAAATCGGGGGAATGACTTTTCAATTTTTTGTAATGGATTAAAATGCACTTTTTAGCAAGTTTAACACGCTTCACAAATGCAAGATCACTAAACCGCATAGTTGGCCTTTATACTGGGTTTTTTTAGTCAGAATTCAAAAAATCACTGCGTCCCGTTTGCGTCCCGCTAAAAAAATTTGCGTCCAGCTGAATGTCATTGCGTCTGGACGCACTGTGGGACGCAAAAAAAAACCATGGACTGATATGAAACTAAAAATTTGCTACAGATGGCTGTGAAACGCTCTAAAAAAACTACCACAAATTTGCCAAGTGCCTACAGTGCGTACCGTACACAGTACAGTCTATGATTGTGCCGTCGTAAAACTGTTTTATGAACTGATTGCTAGTTATTATCTCTCTGAACTGCTCTATTCCCCCCTAGTTAATAATGACCAGACATATGCAGTGCAGTATATAAGATGTATATACCTGTGCACTTTTTGTCTAAACAATTTCTTGACGTCTTCGGTCCTGGCCATGTTGGCTGCAGCGTTCGCATCCGCGCCAGAGACATTGCTGCCGCTGTTCCCCGAATCGCCGCTCGCCTGCCAACAAATGCTCGTTTGATGAAGGGGGGACGGTCAACATTTAAAATTCTCAGACACGACCCTTCAGACCTTGACCTATAGGGACGAGCCCCCTGACAATGTTGTTGAAAAAAGGTGCCTAAGACTTATAATTTGCCCGTGATGACTGTTGAATTTCTGAAATGAGCAATAAGTAAACAGTTTCACTGGACTGAGCATTGCTCACTGGGTGTCTATTTACAGTTCTTTTGCGTGGTTTAGAAACTTCAACACAAATACACGAAAAATGTACGGAACGGGGAGGAGATATCCTTTTAGCAAACCTCTCTTTGCCACTCCTCCCCAGATATTTACCGTCAACAGTTTGAACAACTGACCTCAGCTTGCAGATGATCATTTCCAATATCGTCAATATGCCAATAGGACTTCCCGGGATATTTGGGATTATAGATATAGCTTCGCTTCAATCGCTGGGAATACCCCTTGAGCCAGCCGTCCCGGATGAGGTGTTCCGGAATGGGTCCCAGATCCGTGTCGGTTTCGCTGACCCGTTCCGAGGGACTGTTTTCCCCGTCCGACAAGTCCACCGGACTCGTGCTGCCCATGTGCCTCTGTGCCTGAAACGGACTCAATTCTTCCGTGCAGTTCACCAAAATCTATCCATGTTTCTGTCCTTAACGAAGAGCATGAACCGGTCAATTATAATCCTTTTTGTGACCGTTTCCACACTGACCCTAAGTTTCCACGTTAGTACACTAGAAATCTAATCCCTACTCCAATGCTTAACTTTCGGCTTTT
>JASANF010012155.1:0-10255 GCA_030248245.1 Trissonchulus sp. WLG1_4 | reverse complement strand
TGTGGTAAATTATATAAAATGAATACATAAAAAGTAATTAATGATAATAATATTTAAATAATAAAGGTGAACCTTTTGAAGGTAATATGGCCAAGTATGTTGCAATTTTTTTTAATTCCTCACTTAAGTTCAAACCTTGACAGGGATCAGACAGAACCTTAGTCACAAGAACAGCTTTGTGGCTTGACTGTCACGTCTAACTGCTTGTTTACGCGGACACCTAGGGCATCTTCGTGAATTAACTGATTCTATGAAACATTTCGCCTACAGGTTTCACTAACTGACATTCTTAATAAAGCAAGGCGGTGCATTAAGCGTTGACGACATTATGTAGTAGAAGGTTAATGAACCTAGGTTTGATATTTTTTGAAAGTTTGTCAAGTGAATATTAGCCCAGTTACATTACTTTATACAGCAGTGCTGCATAACACAGGAACCCGAAAATTTGATGTTGACATATTATTAATCTGAACTGAATTTCAGCAGAAGCGTAACTTTGACCCATTTATGAATGTTTGGAAAAAAGATGCTGAAACCGGAAAAGTTATAGTTCGTTACTGGTTTCCAGATAAACCATTCCGTACGTTAAGTTTGCGGCTGCATGCTTTATTGTGCTGTTAAGCATCTCTGACATCAGTTGAAGTTTGTGTGCGCGAAACTGATTATTACACAACATATAAAAAACTATATTTTTGTACCAGTATTACTATCAACTCCTAACATTTAGGAAACACTATCACGAATTTGGCCCAATTTGCTTACTAAAATTTAAAGCAACAAGCTCTTCTGCTGAGTGAGCAGCTGTTAGATTGTGAGGCCTGAGTGTCAATATTCCAGAGGAAATATTATACGCGGCCACTTCTTGTGGAAAAAAGATTTTAAATACCTATTTCTGCGCACATTCGCTGCTGAGTAGCTACAAAGTTTTTCAAAAAACGACAAAAAAGTGAATGGTAGACCAGAGATGCACGGGGTGAATCGGCGAGGGGGGGTGCCCGACCCCTGGCGGAAGGGGGGGTGGTCCCTAGTTCTGGCCATTTTTCGGCGACAGCCGAAAATTTTTAAGAATTTTTCGATTTTCAACTCATTTTTGGGGTACATTTTCCGCCGCAGGCGAAAATTTTTTGCAATTTTTCAACTTTTTACGCATTTTTGGGGCACTTTCTTGGCCATCAGAGGGGGGGTGGGGGGTTGAGGGGGGGGGGGTGCCGAATGTCTGAGGGGGGGGGTGCCGACCCCCCTCCGGGGGGGGTGGATACCCCCCCTACCCCCCCCCTATGTGCATCTATGTGGTAGACCAATTTTTAAGTCGAAAAAATGTGTTTTAAACAAATAAGAAAACTTGTGTTTTTAAAAAGAGAAGCCTCACCGAGATTTGAACTCGGATCACAGGATTTGGAATCCTGAGTGCTAACCACTACACTATGAGACCTCTGGCAAGAAGATGTTAACTTTGACTATTAAAAATTCTGTTAGCGTTCTTCGCAAATCACGACCTGTGTAGTGTGTACACAGATAACTGATACTAGATTAGATATTACCAAGAGTACCTACAAATTAGATAGTGATTATTCAATTCAATTGATTCAATACATCGGACAACATGAATGCAGTCCAATATTTAGTATTGCTGCTGAGTTGCTTGGTGCTATTGTCTGCACAGTGTATTTTATTAGGTATGCATAATTCATAATCTTCGTCGCTCAGCTCAAATGGTAGTGTGTTGCGCATCTACTGAGCATCCGATTGCTGATCCGAAGGTAGGAGGATCGATCCTCTCTCGAAGCTGAATATTTTGCATTCTACGGCAGCTCTAGAGTTCCCCAAGTTGTTGTTTGCGGAATGCTCTGCAGAGCAGCGAGGTACCTCCCCTTCTAGTGTTAATTAACACTAGAAATTCGACCTAGCCACTTTAACGTAGGAATCTGAGATTTCGAATATAGTATATTCGCGGCCCCTGAGGGGGCCGCGTAAAACCAAATAAACTAAATTACTGAATCAAACAGATAGTCCAAACACCATATTCGAGGTGTATTACAGCTGTCATTTTCAAGTTTACAATGATTAAAGTTGATCGGTTGCAGCAACGGCTTTACGTAACCGCGAGGTTGGCGTTTTTTTCAAGTTTACCATGGTTATGAATTCTGTCTGGTTGTGAACTTCTTTTTTGTTTCAGCCAAGGAATTTAAAGATAACCTGTTGTCTTCTATTCATGAAATTGAGTCAAAAACCTGCATCAAATTTGAAATTGGAAAACATAAAGACGAGTTTGCCATTGAAATGTTACATCCTAAGTAAGGATTTATATTGATACCGAAGATTAAGTCGACTCTTACTATCGTACTTAATGTTACAGTCAAAGTACAAATCGTACAAACTAAATTATTCTCACGTTGTATCAATATATACAATTTTCGCACACTCTGTAAATGAATAAACTTACATAGGTTAAAGCAATTGTATATTTAACGTTTTGCTTACTGATTAACAGCCAAGTATGTATGAAGCAAACTTAAAATATTAACACAATTATTAAAGTTGCACTTGCAACAAAGTGTACATTTTATTGAATAACAATCACAATAAACTTGCGCAGATTTGTAATTTCAGTTCAATTAATAGCAGCGATGCTTGCGGCTTTGCAGATTCAATACGCGATGAATTCAATCAAATTGTAGAAATGAAGTTAGGGATTGCAAAGAAATGCTTGGATGATCGGTCCACATATCTACACGAACTGTTTCATTTCTTGGGGTTTGTGCACGAACAAAGTAGACCGGATCGAGACTGCTTCATGCACATATGCCGTGAGAATTTTAAGAACAAATCGATGGCATATAAAGGTAACTTCACACCTGTTGCGGTTACGTATTCTGTTCATTGCATACCGTAAAAAATAACGCAACTTAAGCTGCAATTCTAGCTAAAATTTGTGATGAAACCAACGTAACAACCTCGTTTTTATAACTGCACTCACCGCGCCGTAAAATCCTATTACCGTATACGGCAAATTTGCGGTTACTCCTATTTGTCAACAAAGCCCTTAAATAAATGGGATGTCCCTAAAAATGTAAAGCAAATAGTTTTACTTTATATATGATGTGGCTTACTGTGCTAACAACCCTGACGGATACAGAATTTTGTTTAACAATGATAACTGTAATTTGTACTGTTTTTAAGACTCCTTCAGCCTAAACCGTCGACATGACATTTAATCAAGCAGCCCTTGTTATTACTAATTAATATAATTATATTTCATACATTATGTTGCATTTTGGCCAAAATTTAAATTTGTATTGTAGCCCAGTTTTTCAAATGCTCCAATTGCAAAACATATGGCCTGCCATTTGATTTTAACAGGTTTGTGTAAGATTGGGTACAGTCCCGGCCAGAAATAGTGTCTCTTTGCCTTCACAAAGGCGAAGGCGCGAATGGGCTTCGGGAATTCGTGAATGGCCAATTTTCGCGAAGGCAGGTCAAAACTTGGCCTGCGAGGTCCTCAAGTTTCAGTCAGCTAAGGAGGCTTAAAAGTAGGCTTCTACAAGTGTATAGGTGTGTATGCTTTGTGTAAGTAGAATTACTTTGAATACAAATTCTTTGAATATGTAAAAAAAACTTGGGCAGAAAAAGAAAAGAAATGGGCAAGGTGTATCCAGCATATGAATGCAAAATTCAGAGCCAGCAAAGCCAATAATTAATTAGTAGCTGCCTATTTCGTTACAAAACACTACATGTATTGTTTAATCATCAATGATATTGTGTTGTCATTAAAAATTAAATTGTGCCACAAGTTCACCTACATATTAGTGTTGTTATCAACTTTACAGCAACTGTAAATCTATTACGCAATTGAGTCAACCGTTATGACACAAATGCGCGAATGCTGTTTGTGCATGTCCTTCTATTGTACATATAACAGCGATTCCTGAATCACTGGCGTCAGATGATGCGATCAAAGGTAATGCCGCCGGCTCGTGCAAAAATTTTTGCCTGGCAGATTTCAGATGGTGCAGCCAAAATACTGTTTCAGAACAGGCTGATTCTGTTAAACTTATTGTGGCATCTAAGTTCAGATTTGACCCAACTGCCATGTACAGGCATCGAGTACGCAATAAAGCTAGGTCTCCGACAACCGGTTTCAAAGCCACAATCTTTCCGGCGACCTTTAAAATTTTTCTGAGTGAAACTTTAGAGCGCTGCTTATATAAATTTAGCAGACTCGCCAGTACGCTTTCAAGCTTAGTGTCTGGGATACCAATGCTATAGGCCACTGAATCTAACTGAAAACCCAGATAGTCTAAAACGTAAACCGGTTTTAATACCGATTTTGGAACGTTAAGTACGAAACCGGCTTGAGTCAAATCTGTAACTACCTGCATTATTCGCTGTTCCCTTACTTTAGTGTTAGGCGCGATTATAATTGCGTCATCTAAATACAGAACAATGTCAATGCCTGCGGTTCTCCATTTTTTCGGATAAAAAATTTGAAAAAATAAAAGGCGCAGAGCTAAGGCCGAATGGTAGACTGTTATATACAAAAAACGACTTTTTTAGACCCAAATTCCACGAAAATCCTAAAAAAGTTCTATCTGAAACGGATATAGCTATGTGATGATACCCAGATTTCAAATCGAACTTGCACATGCAACAGTTTTTTTGAAACAAATCTAAAATTTCTTCCCAACTTTCGAAACAGAACTTGAATTTTGCAACAAAGTTGTTGAGAAAAGAATCATCTAGGATGAGCCTCAGTTTACCTGAAGACTGCACTGCAACCGAAAGTGGGTTGGAACAATGTGGCTTAGTAGCTACTTCACAAACAACACCTTGCTGCAGTAACGATTCTATTTCGGTTTGAACAAACTCAGGGTATTGAAAGGCTGAAGCATTATTTTTAAACAGACACGTTGGTGGAAAACTCAAAAAAAGGATTTTGTACCCATTTTTTACCACTAACTGAATATAAATCGGGGCATTAAGTTTTTCCCAGAAATCAAGTTTTGATGATAGATTATTACAAAATTTTCCTGAAACTGCCCACAGTGAATGTTTCGCTAATAGACTCTGCAACTCACAGTTTAGGGTTTGCTGTTGCTTCTGAGAAAGCTCAGGCAGAAGTGGCTGATGAAGTTGGTTTGGGAGAAGGGGATGGTTGCTGGACTTGGGGGCAACTGGAGGCGCTGTGCCCGAAGGCTCCACAGTTGAAGCATCGGCCACGGTACATGATGGCTTGAAACTGCTGCCTTCGTTGGGAATCTTGGGGGGGCTGGGGTTGGGCTCTCCCGACCCCCCTTGGCGGAAAGGGCTGTCCCCCCGGTTTAGTCGTTGAACCGGAAGCAGATGGGCGGGTTCCCACCAGTTTAAGGGCTTGATCTAAGTCCTTACGGGTCTCCGCTGATAGGTGCTTGACGACGCCCCCGGCGTCCATCGCCTTAGCAACATCCCACCCGTACGATTCAGAAATCAAAAGCAACTGCTGTCGCTTTTCAAGTATACGCACGGCCTTTTTTGCGGCTCGACGCAACCGTTTAGCTTTTCGTTTGGAAGATGAAGTTTTGCCAGCGCGGGTTTTTCCTTTCGCCAGGGCCTTTAAGACGCTGGCATTAACGTCATATTGGTGCTGGCACCCAGGATTTTTAAAAGAAAAACCCGTCGTTACCGGGAGGGGAGCAGGTTTGGACCTTTTCTTTCGCTTAGTGTCCCGTTTGTCACGGCCACTGGCTGAGCTGGACGTAGTGGAACCGGACCCGCTTGAATCCGATGAGGACGATCGGTGGTGTCGTTTGGCTTGACGACCCCTTGGATGCTGATCCCGTACTGAGATGGACCTGGATCTAGAATTTCTATCCCTGGAACTCGGCATTGTCAAAAACTGAAATACTAACAAAACATATTTTGCTCACGGAAGGACCGCAGCCGATACCATTACAATAAAAAAGGGAAGGGGTGCGGGGGGGTAACGAAAAATTAAAAGAATTATGACTTGAAAATAAAAGTACTCAAAGAATCAAAAACTTAACTTCACGTTAAGGTAGAACTGAAATGTTCCTACTTACGACAAACTATAGTACCGACTGTGTATTCACAAACCATACAAAAGACTCAACGAAGCAAACCAGTCTACACTTGCTCAACTTAGTGGAATGACAGCTGTCAGACAACCGTTTAGACGTTGTCTGACAGAATTAATCTCATTTGCATATTGCCCTTGCATGCTCGCGTCAAAGCCACAATTTACCTACTTATGGCCGGAAAATCTACGCGAAGTCGCGAAGAAAGGGCCTTTGCATTTGCGAAAAAAAGGGACCCTAGTTATGGCTGGGACTGTTTGTGTATAGACTAAAAAGGACGTAGAACGTACATATACATACAATTGAATAGCTGCGCATATATATATATATATATATATATATATATATATATATATATATATATATATATATATATATATATATATATATATATGTTGAGAATGTAGGGTTACCCCCTACTTGAGGCGGGTTTTCCTGCATCCAAAATATCGAAAATATATCGAAAATACAGCGTTGGTTTCGTATTTTCACATCTGAGAATTCGCAAAGTTACACTCTCAACAGTTTCCAAAATATCGGCGTTTGTGAATAGAATAGCGCCCTGCGTTTTGTTTGCATACTTTCGAGATAATAGAAAGGCTGCCAGATACTTTTTGCCTATCTGTGGTAGCTTGCGAGCGTCGAAAATGATGACGTGTCGCATGATTAGGAAAATATTTCAACATTCTGGAATCTCTCTTCATATTTAAATTGTAGCGTCCAAATTTGTTAATAAAACTTAATATATAAATTATTTTAATATATTCGTCGTTATATTTGAATGGGGGAGCTAACCCGAATCTGATTTGGCACGCACCAAAATGTCAAATATCACTATTGCGTGGTCTGGCTCAAGGCAGTCAGATGATTTTCTAAAACGGGGGGGTTTGGCACCGGCGCATGACAGGGGTTTAAGTAGTGAGGCCCCGCGTGCCATTGAGGATTAGGGTTAGGTCCCATGAGTTAGTTTCATGCTGTAAGCTAGATTTTATTTGTTTTCTCCTGTTTTAAACCTGTTATCGTTTTCTTGCTCAATAAAATTATTGAAACCTCAATAAAATTCTGAATCTCAAACTGTTTCGATATATATTGATAAATTAGTACAGAGGTATAGTATAAAAGGAACAATAGGCGAGAGGACGGCCACACAGGACAAGGGATACACACACGTATATGTTAGTGGAATACAATGAGCGTGTATTCCCAAATTGAAAGCTAAAGCTGTATAGGTGTAGGTGAGTGAAGGCAGTTACGGGGGTTCTCCCGGTGAAGCCTTAAATATATTTTCAATTTCAATACATACATTTTTTAAATTTTTATATAATTGATACTTTATAAAAACTCAGCTTTGTCAATACGTTTCATTATTTCAGCATTATGATATATGAATCTTTTTTGCATGCTGATGAGGAAAAACAGAAATTGCTATTTCAGTATCTGCCAAAGAAACAATCAATAGATCTGTAAGTTTGAACTGATCTGTAAGTGTCATAAGTCAAATTGAACATCGAAGTGAATTGTGTAATGTAGTTTTATGCTTTAAGATTGCAGGCGGATCTGCGACTAAGTATTAACTGGTTTAGCAATCACAAAGTTTTCTTATGAAAATTTTTTATTTAAGTATGTGTTAGGCAAAATAGTCATTTAAAGTTGGTAATCAGAACTATAGGATAAATGGTGACAAAGAACTTAAATGTGACTTAAATGATAAATGTGAATAAAATAGCGGTTGTGACAAACTCAACAGAAAAGTGCGTACTAATAATTTTGGGTTTTTTTCATACTTGTTGAGTAAAGTAGAAAATTATATGGGTAATATTATTTGGGTTCGATTCCCGGCGCCACCATAAAGAATTGTAACAATTAAACAATTTTATGCTCTTAGATATAAAACTGTCTATAATTAATCTACACATTTATGCGTAGACAAAATGACGTACGGGTATAAAATACTCCCTAACAGTTTCAATAAAAAGAATATTCAAACCAATGAGTTCATGTATTTAGTTATAAAATCAATGTGAACGCTACTAAACTGGATTACTTGAAGCTCAATCTCCATTACGATTGCACCGAAAACATCGATTATGCGTATTTGATGGAAATGCGAGAGCTTTACAAGAGACAGCTAGAAGCCTAAGAAGTCGACAAAACAAGATAAATCCGACACAAAATATAAATAAAAAACTTTCGTTTATTCTTGTGAACTGGGAGCAATCCATAATTGGCAAACTCCATGCAAATACGTTGCTGCCAACACAACGTCGTAGTAACTGAAATGTGGGGTGAAAGTTAAGCTTATAATAACTATTGTATACCTTAATTATTCTATTTCGTAACCGCAACATTTGCTTTCTTTGCTCACTTACTGTTAGCTAAGCATGGTTCATTCTCAGAAAATGATCATAATGCATTTATTTCCCTTGTGCGCAAACAAAAGTTATTATCAGCGCAATGTTTATGCCGCTATTTAATGTTTGTATTTACAACTTTATCTAATCATTACTGAATAGTAACATCAAAGTAGCGGTATTTTAGTTTCAACATGGTATTATTATTTTGCGGTATGTTTTCACTGTCATTCATTTTATAAATTTAATTTCAATTAATCAATTGAGTTATATTAGAATTGAATAAAATGGATTAAATTAAATTTATTTAGCTAATACTTCTAGCGTTGTTTCTTGTCGGTAAATTGTTAAAGTAAAGTCGAACATTGATTGTCAACAAAAACTATTTCGCAATTCTTATTAATTACCTAAACAAGTGTTAAATTGTGCTGTACCTCTTAGAAAGATTACTACCCTCTATGTTACTGGACTACACTTAATCGCATTAACTGACAACTAGCTTAATTTTAAATTTAACTCAGGCTTAGGTTCCTTAAATCGGTTCAAGTCCGCTGCACCAATGAAGATTAACGCTGTTGGCACTAAGATTTTGTTGAAAACTGAGGTTTAACTGCGGCTTAGCTGGCATTTAACCCTTTACTGGTCCAATTTTAAAAAAGTTGCAAGAAAATTTTTTCCGCTTGTTTCTGACTTAAGCTTAGCTCTCATAAATACATTTGGTTAGCTCTCATAAATACATTTCTACAGTTTAATTTGCTCCGTCACAGACAGTCAACTAATGATGAATGCGACCTCACGAGGTCGTTTGACCACTAAAGGGCCATATTCTATGGTACTGCAGTCGTGATTTTCGACGTTTAGCGCTGTTTCAGCACAGTTTTTATCGTTTTTAGCACAATTTTTGCAAGCGCAAGTATCCACATTCGCCGTTCTGTTTGTACATAACTGTTACAGAGTTCTGCCCGGCCTGTAGCGGGTCTTGAACCGCGGGTGGACCTAGTCCAGGCAGGGCACGGGAGTGACCCGGCCTGCGTTTACAATAAATTAGCCAGCCCTGGGCGCGGGCCGTAAAATTCCGGGCCCAAAATTGGTATAGAACAGACCGCCGTGGCGTAGGAGGCGATGTGCGGCGGGCTGACCCGTAAACATACGGGCCGTGCACTTACCACCGGGCGTTTTGAGTGCCTCGGTCTGTCCCCGGCTACAGCAGCGTATGAACTCAGTTAAGTTTTATCGTATAATTTGGCTAGAAGGGGCATAAAAACCATTTTAGACAATAAACTTTTCATTCATAAAGCTCCCTTGTCGGTCAAAGGACCTCGTGAGGGTAGCCAAAAAACAAAGCTGCTTCCATTCCACACAGCTTACAGCTTAAAAAAGAATGTATGAACAAAATCTCCATATTATTATTATGAAAAAAAAAATATATAAAACAGCTATTATGAAAAAAAATTAGTGAAACATTATATATGTAGTATAGTTTGTATATTTGATGATAACGCCAACTTCTCATTACCGTAAACTGTTTAACTAACTGCCACTAGCAAAATTGATCTATTTTCCAGTAGCATATGAATATAGCCACAATTTTGGCGCAACAGAGCGAGTACATATCGCTTTATTAAATAAGATATCCATTGATTGGATAACACGAACACGAGATAAACTAGCTAGCCAATAAGACAGTGGACCTCACAAGGTCGCCAAACCAGTAAAGGGTTAGCTGAATATATTGACTGAAGTTAAGTCCCAACTCAGACTTAACTTAATCCATTTGTTGCAGTTCACCGTTGAAGTTTAGCTAGGTATTAGCTTTATATATATATATATATA